>JAVGWX010000001.1:146618735-146796235 GCA_036924085.1 Ariolimax columbianus
CACACTTGGAAATATAAACTAGAATCAGCCATTGTTGATCTATGGGAATCACACTTGGAAATATAAACTAGAATCAGCCATTGTTGATCTATGGGAATCAAACTTGGAAATATAAACTAGAATCAGCCATTGTTGATCTATGGGAATCACACTTGGAAATATAAACTAGAATCAGCCATTGTTGATCTATGGGAATCACACTTGGAAATATAAACTAGAATCAGCCATTGTTGATCTATGGGAATCACACTTGGAAATATAAACTAGAATCAGCCATTGTTGATCTATGGGAATCACACTTGGAAATATAAACTAGAATCAGCCATTGTTGATCTATGGGAATCAAACTTGGAAATATAAACTAGAATCAGCCATTGTTGATCTATGGGAATCACACTTGGAAATATAAACTAGAATCAGCCATTGTTGATCTATGGGAATCACACTTGGAAATATAAACTAGAATCAGCCATTGTTGATCTATGGGAATCACACTTGGAAATATAAACTAGAATCAGCCATTGTTGATCTATGGGAATCACACTTGGAAATATAAACTAGAATCAGCCATTGTTGATCTATGGGAATCACACTTGGAAATATAAACTAGAATCAGCCATTGTTGATCTATGGGAATCACACTTGGAAATATAAACTAGAATCAGCCATTGTTGATCTATGGGAATCAAACTTGGAAATATAAACTAGAATCAGCCATTGTTGATCTATGGGAATCAAACTTGGAAATATAAACTAGAATCAGCCATTGTTGATCTATGGGAATCACACTTGGAAATATAAACTAGAATCAGCCATTGTTGATCTATGGGAATCACACTTGGAAATATAAACTAGAATCAGCCATTGTTGATCTATGGGAATCAAACTTGGAAATATAAACTAGAATCAGCCATTGTTGATCTATGGGAATCAAACTTGGAAATATAAACTAGAATCAGCCATTGTTGATCTATGGGAATCACACTTGGAAATATAAACTAGAATCAGGACACCCTACCCTACTTCTTTAGTTCGCTATTGTCCTTAATGTACCTTTCAGCGTCATGTTATGCAGATATTTTTGTATCGGGCCCTAGCATGTACTTCTTACACCAGGAAATGTACTGCTTCTGTTATTTTCTGCTAACCATATTTTGCATTGTATCCACTGCATGTGTTAAGCATTGCTTTCTGAGGATACTATCGTGTGTTTGTCGTGTCACGTGTCCTAACCATTTGGTTTGTTGTCTCTTGATGAAGTCCAGCTCTGGTGTTAAGCCTACTTGCCTCCTGTTATCTTCCTTTCTGATTTTATCCATTCTTGTTACTCCAAGAATATGTTGCAGGCCTTTTTTACTCTCTGTTGTTACGATGTTTTTTTTATCTTTATTGGTTAATGTCCAATTCTGACACTGATAGCACATTGTGCGTAGGATTATTTTTATGTATAGCTTTTTGAAATATTGTAGCACCTTACCATATTAAATGTAAAGAGAAGAAAAAGAGCAAGATAAGTTCAAATATTAAGATCATTAATTGACTACAATATACTTGGCACAAGGAAGGATAGACTAGAGCAGACTGTACACGTCAGGTTCATGTATACCTGGCTGATGAACTATGCTTCGCGTGAATCTAAAAGGTGAAGCAGAAATAACACATCACTAACACTGTATCAATGGGGTTTCATTGGTTGATAAACATCAACGAGTCAGTTAGACAGAAGTCATTAGTCAAACATCCCTTTCAGAATGTTTCAATGTGTGAAAATGAAATAAAGACTGTATGAATGTAGAAGTATTTTGTTTCTTGAAATGAAACCAAATGTGTTGATAAAATACACCTTATATAGCCACATATCAGCATAAGAAGAGCAGTTTGCAAGGAATGAAGCGAACTAAAGATGGAGATGAAGCATCGTATTATCTTCCTCCTTCACGTGTGCTATAAGCAATGGCAGTGCTTTTATTCAAGCTTATTACTTTTTTCTCCCAAGTCATTGTTGGCCGCTTAATTCGGCTTCTTTTCCCCTTTTATAATTAAATTGTGATGGTACAAGTAATACAGTGTTTTTCTATCCTCTACATTTGCTATTACATTCCATTCTGGGATTGAAGATATGGGGGTCAACTAGAAAGCAGTAGTTTTGCTAAATTGGAAAGGGATTGCTCCAAGAGATTGGAAAGATACAGGAGTGATCTCCTTATTCAAAAAGGGCAAGAAATTAGATTCAGCAAATTATAGACCTGTGAGTTTAATGAGCATAGTCTGTAAATTATTAGAATCAATAATCAAAGAAAACATTGTAATGCATCTAATCAGAAATAGTCAGCTTAAGTTTACTAGACGGAAATTGTGCTTAACAAATCTATTGGAATTAATGGAGGTTACTAAAATGATAGATAAGTGGAAGCCAGTGGATGTTTTTTATCTAGATTTTGCAAAATCATTTTATAGAGTCCCTCATCGAAGATTATTTAGAAAGTTAAAATTACATTGAATAGGTGAGGAAGGTGCCGAATGCATTAAAAATAGGTTAACGGGAAGAACACAGAGGGTGGGCTGAAATAAGGAGCACTCTGACTGATGTGAAGTAAGAGCTCTGTTTTAGGACCAATAATGTTCTTGATATTTATCAATGATTTGGAGATGGATATATGATCCATGATTGTAAAATTTGCGGACGACACGAAACTATGTAGAAGTCTCTCATCTAAAGCAGAAGTGGATTTATTGAGGTCAGATTTAGATCAATTTCAAGACTGGTCTGTGAGGGGGAAAATGAAATTTAATATACGAAACGCGTTCAAATGAAACCGGACCAAACAGTAACAAGTGAACATACGTACGATCTGCATGATGACATCACTTCTGGTGGTAACAGCACATACCAACCGTCAAGTTTGCAAAATGGCATTATCTTCCGACTCATAGTTTCCTCAGCAGACCGCTGAAAACATGACGGGTGGGATGCGAAATCCGTCCAGAGTTGATCACCGAGCGGTGATTCCGTTTCTAACAGCTGAAGGATGTCGAGCAGTTGACATTCATAGCAGAATGCAGACAGTGTATGGTGACAAAAGTGTGTCGAAGACAACAGTGAAGAACTGGACAACGATGTTTAAAGAAGGACGTGAGTTAACGCAACAATATGCGCCTGACCTGGTCTCAGAAGATCTTTCGTTAACTCAAAATAGATTTAGTTTAGTTTAGTTTGGTTTAGTCGAAGAATCAACGTCATTGCACACAGTTTAACCCATACAAACTCTGTTCTTCTCCGTATGTGTTGGAGAATCTCAGCAAAATGCACGAGCTCGTAGCACCGGCGAGAATCTCGTAATAGATTGGTTAGATTTTTAACAGCATTATGCATTTTTTCGGGCAGCGGCCGTTAAGCCTGCTCTTTTCGATTTACAACTTGCGAGCATTTTTAACTTGCGCAACACTGTACACGGGTGTTGGATCTCTACTATTCAGAGATCCGGGGGAAATACCAGAAAGTCCACGTGAAATAATCCCGGTCTCCACCGTAATTTGAACTCTCGACCTCCAGCACTCGAAGCCGACGTCTTACCTCGAGACCACTCAATAGGTATCAAATGTAACTAATGTGTGTGTTAGAAGACAGTAAATCTGGATGCCAATAATTTATGACAAATACAAAACGTAGATACAACGTGGTTGTAGTGTTATAGATTGTAGCTTAAGGTTTTTTTCCAGTAGCCATTAATATTCAACCAGAATTTCTACAGAGGGAAATAAGAATTGCTTAGAAGTCATGCCTACTTGATGTTCATAAATATGAAAGGGTTGGCGATTGTAAATAAGTCTGCCATTATAACCAGACGTACTCTGGATTCAAACCAACAGAGAATAGCGTGAATAGGGAAGCCAAAAAACGCCTGTCAAATAACTGTGAACGTGTATGGCAGTGCAGCTGGAGTATCATGGGCTGAACTGAAGTAGACATCCCAGAACTGAAGTAGACATCCCAAAACTGAAGTAGACCTCCAAGAACTGAAGAAGACATCCCAGAACTGAAGTGGACATCCCAGAACTGAAGTAGACATCCCAGAACTGAAGTGGACATCCCAGAACTGAAGTAGACATCCAAGAACTGAAGTAGACATCCCAGAACTGAAGTGGACATCCCAGAACTGAAGTAGACATCCCAGAACTGAAGTGGACATCCCAAAACTGAAGTAGACATCCAAGAACTGAAGTAGACATCCCAGAACTGAAGTGGACATCCCAGAACTGAAGTAGACATCCCAGAACTGAAGTGGACATCCCAAAACTGAAGTAGACATCCAAGAACTGAAGTAGACATCCCAGAACTGAAGTGGACATCCCAAAACTGAAGTAGACATCCCAGAACTGAAGTGGACATCCCAAAACTGAAGTAGACATCCCAGAACTGAAGTGGACATCCCAGAAAAGAAACAGATGGAGCGCTGATGCTCTCCAAGGGTAATCTGAGAGATTAAGAATGTAAGAAGGTCCATAGCATACGCAGTCGTCCGGATCAAAATCAAATAGATTTCACTGTTCCATTCCTTGCTACCTATTTTCACTAACTCTAAGTTCGCGACCAAGTTACAGCTCAACAGAATGGAGAGTATCGTACCGTGAGAAACAATCGCTCAGCTGTCTCTACAACTCAAATGCGCATAATGTGTAAGTTGGAAATGATGACAGACCGGTCTGGCAACAACAATCAAGCCAGAAAGGTGACATTTAGATATTTCTCATTCCAAACAAACGTAGAGTAGAGTGAATGCCGTGAACCTGGCACTATTCCCACGCTTGCCTTACCTACAGCGTATGCACCGTGATATTCTCTTACATACAGCGTATGTACCGTGATATTCTCTTACCTACAGCGTATACACCGTGATATTCTCTTACCTACAGCGTATGCAACCGTGATATTCTCTTACCTACAGCGTATGCAACCGTGATATTCTCTTACCTACAGCGTATACAACTATGATATCCCACTACCTACAGCGTATACAACTGTGATATTCTCTCTACATACAGAGCAAACTACAACAATGATATCCCACTACCTACAGAGCATACTACAACAATTATATCTCCCTACCTACAGAGCACACTATAGCTATAATATACCCCTATCTACAGAGCATACTACAACAATGATATTCCAGTACCTACAGAGCACACTACAACAATGATATGCCAATACCTACAGAGCATACTACAAAAATGATATCCCACTACCTTAATCGTATACAACTATGACACCCCTAGAAATTATCTATTTATATTGATATACAAAATATGTCTTGATAATAGCTGTCCATCGTTGTCGATGAGGACCGCCGACATCATCCTTGTCAGAGATTTCCCTGTTGGGTGTGGGTGCTCATGTGGCTGAACAGGCCAGTGCGAGCACGAAAACATCTGCTACATATCGGGCACACGAGGTATGTAGAAGGGGATGGTGTTCCCGCTGCTCGGGATTTCCGCGTCTCGCGTCTGTTCTGGGCTTTCACAACACGGTCATCTTCACCAGCAGCTACACCCGATTTGACTGCGCTTCTCCAGTCAGATCTGTTTTTCGCAAGACATTCCCAGGTGTCGATGTCTATCTGGCAACTTTTTAGTGAGTCCTTCAGACCGTCTTTAAAACGTTTCTTTGGGCACCCTCTCTCGAGCCATCCCTTTCTCAGCTCGCCGTAAAGAAGCTTCTTTGGGAGCCGCTCGTCTGACATACGGACGAGGTGTCCAGCCCATCCTAGTCGTGCTTTTTCTAGCAGTGCATGGATGCTGGGCATGTTAGCCCTCGAGAGAACCTCGATGTCAGTGACACGATCTTGCCATCGGATGTGGAATATTCGCCTCAGGCAACCTGTGTGGAAGTGGTTTAACCTCCTTGCATGTCCATAGTATACAGTCCAGCTTTCGCAAGCGTATAGTAGGGTTGGAATGATGGTTGCACGGTAGACTTTGAGTTATGTCTTGACGCTGATGCCACGACGTGCCCAGACCATCAAGCGCATTCTACCAAAGGCTGTGCTGGCCTTTGCTATTCTGCTTGCCACCTCATCGTCTAGGCTGACAGATCTCGACAGCGTGCTGCCCAGATATGTGAATTTGTCTACGACATTCAACGTCTGCCCGCTGACTGTAGTCTCTGGTTTTGTGTACGGCATGCCTGGTGCTGGTTGGTACATGACCTCTGTTTTTTTTGGCATTTATGGTCAGACCAAAATTTTCGCATGCGGCAGAGAACTGGTCCATTCCAACCTGAATGTTCAGTTCTGAGTTGCTCATTAGAGCGCAGTCGTCAGCAAATACAAGTTCCCTGATTATGACGCCAGCCACTTTGGTTTTGGCCTTCATTCTTCTGGAATTGAGTAACTTGCCATCTGTGCGGTAATTTATGGGTATTCCAAGCTCCAATGATCTGAAGGCGTCTGTCATCGTGGCTGCGAACATCATGCTGAACAAAGTCGTGGCGAGTACACATCCTTGTTTTACTCCGTTTGATACTAGAAACGTTTTAGAGATTGCACCGCTGTCCAGTACACGAGCACACATGCCTTCGTGTAGCTGTTTCACCATTGTTTTGAACTTGTTGGGGCAGCCAAACTTAGACATTATCATCCATAGCCCTCCTCTGTTTACTGAATCAAATGCCTTTGTCAAATCAATAAATTTGTGTACAAGGCCTGATTTTGCTCTCGACACTTGTACTTGGCGAGCGGCAAAAATCATGTCCACTGTTCCTATTCCGGCTCTGAATCCACATTGGCTTTCTGGGAGGTGGTGGCTTTGTTCAAGGTGTTTGTTGAGCCTGTTTAGCAGTAAGCGCGCTAGGATCTTGCCTGCTACGGAGAGTAGCGATATTCCACGATTATTGTCGCATTCCTGACGATTGCCTTTTCTTTTGTATAGGTGAACGATTGAGGCGTCCTTTAGCTCCTGTGGAATTTTACCTTCAGCCCACATGTGACAGAAGAGTTCAGTGATCCTTCTGGTGAGAGATGGGCCAGCTGTCTTATATACCCCATCCGCACTGCGAACTGGAGTATTACTAGAGGGATGCGGGCCGTAGAGAGCTTTCAGTGCCTCGTAAAACCGTTTGGTGTCATGGCGCTCGACGAACATCTCAATTTCGTCAGCTCTTTTGCTGAGCCAGGAGTCTTGCATCTCTCTAAGCCTGGTCTGGACAGCTTTGCGAGCAGTATTGAAGGCAGCTTTTGCTGCCGGAGATGGTGTATCCCTCTGGTATTCCCTGTGCGCTTCATGTTTTGCATCGACAAGGCCCTGTATTTCTAGATCGTTCTCATCAAACCAGTCCTAATGCTTGCGCGTGAGTGGGCCAATGTGTTTAACAGCTGTATCGTAGAGTGTGTTTCTCAATGATGCCCAGTTCTTTTCGATGTCGTTCTTTTCAAAACGAAGCTCAGACAGTCTACCCTCAAGCTCTTCCTGGAAGCCTCCTCTCGTGGGTTCGTATTTCAGCTGAGAGACAATTAGCCTCCTCGGTGGTTTCTTTCCCTGGGGGCGCATTTTGGGCTGGATCTTGAAGTTTAGCTTGGCAATGACAAGTCGATGGTCGGTCCAACATTCTGCACCACACATGCTCTTCGTTACCATAGCATCCGCTCGATCCCTACGTCTGATGATAATATAGTCAATGAGGTGCCAGTGGCGGGACCTTGGGTGCATCCATGTGGTTCTATTTCGGACAGGTATCGGAAAGCTGTGTTTGTAATGAGTAGTTCATTTGCGGCACATGTCCTCAGAAGGAGCAGTCCGTTACTATTGCATTTTCCGATACCATGTCTGCCAATGGCCCCCTCCCAGGCTGTATGGTATGTGCCAACCCTAGCGTTAAAATCACCGAGGATGACCAGTTTGTCAGATTTGGGGACTGCAGCGATGAGCGCCTCAAGGTCCTCATAAAACTTATCTTTTGTTTCCTGAGGATTTGTCATTGTGGGTGCGTATGCACTGATGAGTGTTGCATGGCGCCCTCCTATAAGGGGGAGACGCAGTGTAATCAGGCGGTCATTAATTCCTCTGGGCATGCTTGTGAGCTTGTCGACCATGTTGGTCTTGATGGCAAAGCCAACTCCAGCTTCACGGCGTTCTTCTTTGCTGCGGCCGCTCCAGAAGAAAGTATAACCAGCGCCTTCTTCTGTGATCTGCCCTTCCTCTGCCAGTCGTGTCTCGCTCAGGGCAGCTATGCAGATGTTGTATCTAGCCAGTTCCCTGACGATCAGTGCTGTCCGTCGTTCGGGTCTGTTTGCTTAGATGTTATCCAGTAGCGTGCGGACATTCCATGTTGCAAGCGTGATGGGTAGTTTTCGTGATCGTTTTCTGCCTGTTCCGCCGCTGCAGTTTGGGGGCCCTGCCAGTGGGTCAAGATGGTGCCGGACATGGTCGCAGTCGATTTCCCTCTTGATAAAACGGTGTTTTGTTTGTGTTTTCTATGATAACTCTCGGACTATTAACGTGATTCCTGGATATAAATGTGCCGACTTGTGAATTAAGCATACTAATGTGAAAGAAGTGATTCAACGAAGTATATAACAGTGTATTTTTAGTCGTGAAAGGAAGACTAATGTGTACAGTTTCGATAGGACAAAGTGTGGCCGAAACTTGACCCGGTCAAAGGCTAGTGTCGCTCCGTGCTGTATCGTGACCCAGATAACGAAGTATGAACACTGAAACGAAGGAGGTCATCCTGACCCCGTCAAACATACGGTACTTCAGATAGGAGCTCATCGCGCTTCGATCAGCACACTACGTCCCTTCAAACTCAGATCTACATCTGTTGCGTGTGCTGAAAATACACTTAACCGAGGAGGCATCGGAACTCACAAGTATACAATCAAGGCGGACGACCAGAGGAACGAGAGGTGGAAGAAGAATACACAAACAAATGCACTCAGAAACTGATACCTCAACGCTCCACCCCAGCGATAAAAGAGAAGGGAAGGGCTACCGAGATATTGAGGCACACGCTGACACCATACTATCTGCATCCGAACCCTTCACTAGAAGTCTTGACAATGTCTTACCTCTAGAACATGTTGAGTCCGGACGAGAGAGTGAGGAAGATCATGCGCACATCCCCCTCACTATAAACACATTGCGCAACTCACGACATCACCCTACAGATCACACCCTGACTAGCAGCTCGCCCCTGTCTTTATATTGATAGACAAAATATGTCTTGATATTGAAAGACAAAATATGTCTTTATATTGATAGACAAAATATGTCTTTATAATGATAGAAACGAATATGTTTTTATATTGACACACACAAAAATGTCTTTATATTGACAGTCAAAATATGAGTTTTTCTTGACAAACAAAATCAATCTATATCTGGGCAGTCAAAGGCAGTCTTTATCTGGAAAGACAAGTTCAGTCTATAACTAGACTTGTCATCCTTTTCCATCAATAATATGCAATGCTGGGAGCAGAACACAATCCTCCAACCTAGGACAGAACACATACGATTTTATAAACACAAACAAGTTGAACGCTACACCCGAACTAAACTACCGCAGACTGTAGAAGCTGTGCTGCTCGCTTGTCAGGACTGGAGATAGTGAGTACTAAAGTTACTGCCTGGCATGACAATACTCACTAACACGTTATATAGCTCCACTTACTAGCTATAAAACACCTGCACATTCTTCAACTTCAGATTGGCTGCGAAAGAGCGAATAGCTTGGTAGACATATTTAATCATCATCATCATATCTGGACAGACAAATTCATTCTTCATTTGGACAGACAAATTCATTCTTTTTTTTAGACAGACAAATTCAGCCGTTTTTGGAGAGAAAAATATATGTCGTCAACTTGACAGATACCAATACCTTTATATTGACAGACAAAGTTAGGCCCTCTCTGAACGGACCAATTCAATCGTTGTCTGAACAGACAAAATATGTCTTTGTTTTTAACAATAACAACATTCTGTTTTGACGTACATTGGAAATTAGTTTAGTAAACAAGATCATTTTGTGATCAGTAGTAATCATTCTATTAACTAAAACATGAAATCAGATTCAGTTTAAGCAGACCAAAACTGTTGAATTTACAAGGATATGCTGGACCTTTTTATGACAAACATAATTGCTCCAGCTTGTGGGACTCCTATTAGTGTCACAACAATATTGACCAGATTATAGGTGCCCTTCCATTGAGGACATACTTAAACTAAACAAACAAACAACATTGTTTGAATGTTTTAACCTGCATTGCATACTGACCTATCGCTTTCGTGCCTATAGAGATTGGACGCATTCGTTAACAGAGAACTACAATTAATTACTTAATGACGATCATTTTAAAATGACAGCACTCACATCTACATTATGTCAAATGGTCACTCTTTGGGGGGAAAGTCCTTGATAGCATTTTTCCTTAGAATATTTTTGAAAAGATATTGCTGTGAATATATACATTCTAGGCTCTCTCTCTCTCCTTCTTTCTCTCTTTCTGTCTCTCTCTCTGTCTATATATATATATATATCTTTTATACACACACTTTCTCTCTCTCTCTCTCTCTCTCTCTCTCTCTGTCAAAATAATAGTAATTGCTATTGTATTATTATTATGTGCAATTGTTGTAGATGCCATATTAGTAGTGACTATTCCCTGCTCGCGAAAAGGATAATAATACTAGTTATGGACAATGCTATTTTGATTGTTATTTTCCTGTTGTATTTTGCCTATTATTTACTTATTTTACCTATGTGTTTTCTACTTTGTTTCTTTTTTTATACTGAACTTTGTATGTGAAAGAATACACTCAGCTCAGAAAAACAAGAATCCTATTCTTACATTACATGCACATTACTCATTAGTATTCTCAGCGTTAATCTCCACATACCAAATAAGGATAAAATGACATTTTGTCTATAGAACTAAATTATAACGATTTAAATCTATAGATTCTACAGGAAAGTGTATCAGCGTGATACATGGTTTTAAAAGATGGACCTTTGTATCTGGCCGTATACACAGAAACAGTTTATTGTTACTGACAAACCAAAGTCAGACGATCAAAAACTACTAAAGGGTACGGAAAGAATAATATGTCTGAAATACAAACAATTGATAAATACATATTTGTTAAATATTCATTTTTATAGTTTTTGGTTATAGAAAAACCTGGACCGGTATTTGACTAGAAGTCACTTACGGGATGTTATTGTTGTTGTTGTTATTATTATTGTTGTTGTTGCAAATGCGACTCATATTTGAGTTTGGTACTCTTAACGACTTACTTTGTTGACGGATTACAGAAGATCACCTCACATCTAGAGACGTACTTGAGGATGTTGACCGAAATCCTCATGTCTGTAATGCAAAACGAGACTCAGTAAATTCACCCCCATGGAGATCACCCCTTCTCGAAAACCAGACTGCCATGAAACAGTCTGTTTTCAGTTAAAACAGCTTGTAAGTGAGTTAGCGATCTGATCAGAACTGGTTGTATACAGACTATGCAGTCTTCTAAACCAGTATAAAGACGTTAAGTTAAGTTAAGTTTCACCTAGCCTTGTCTAACATAGTCCGATGAGAATGCTTCAACTGACCCTAACATATAGTCTGATGAGTATGTTTCACTTGATCCTGACAAATAATCTGATCAGTATGTTTTGCCTAGTCAGGCCGTATTCTCCTTTCCTTAGACTTACAGGTAGTAGTGATATATGAACAAATCTTGAATTGTTTTGCTGAGTGCCTACGATCTGTGGGACTCACTGATCGTGGAAGCAGCAGAAGGGGAATAATTGTTTCCAGAAAATTCAGAAATGTTGTTTGGATAGTCTGCCTGAAGCATACGTGACCTCTACCAGTAATGTCTATCGGTGCGCAGAAAAGCACACGCACATACTGACTTAGAAAAACAGATATAATATCCGTCCTAATGGAATTATATATAAATTGATTACCGAATATATGTTTGATTTTCTTCCGTATCTATATAAACGTGGCAAATATACTAGAGACATTCAAGTCAAACCGGAACTTTTGTTAGAAATGAAAAAAAGGTGTTTCAAGTAGCCAAAATGCTTTTATTTTTCTATATAATCTCATACAACGTTAAAGAAACTTATACTAGCGTTTAAGTAATTCTTTAAAAACTCTAGCGTAGAAGGATGTATCAGTATGTATGAATCAATCCAGGACAGTCTGCTTCACTTCGGCCATCAGTGCTGAAAAATCTGACCTCACGGGAATTCTTTTAGGGGTCTATACAAGTGGAAATCGCTTAGAGCCAGGCCTGGCTTGTAAGGTGGATATAGCAATACCTTCCAGTCGAGTTGCTGCAAATGGCACATAGTGCCGTGAGCTCTAAGAGGTCCAGCGATATCTCGCAGGAGCAGGACGCCCTTTGGGACCAAACCCAACGCGCACTAACCTTCCGAAAATGCAAATATTCATGAATAATAAGAGTTCACCGTACCCAGAGAAAGATTTGCCTCTTGTGCAATTTCACGACTGGTTATTAGTCGATTTTCCAAGATAAGGCGTTCCATCATCTGGATATTCACAGGAATGACTGTAGTGGACTGAGAGTCATCACGGCCGGGTTCATCCCTCACGGATGTACGACCTTTTTTAAAACGTTTACACCATTCAAATGTCTTACTGCGGCTGGCTGTCTCAATACCGTATTGTCAATGCAGTCTTCTGTAAATTTCCGCAAGTTTCCCTCTTTCATTCACAGGAAATGTCATCACAACACGCTGTTTCAAGCAAGCACTATCAGTGTTGTCCGCCATTTTTATTTGTCTGTCACATGATTGACCAATGGCACGTGAGCCATCTAGCAGTAACAGTACACAAGTGCCCCTACCTATGATAGTAGTTCCAGCACTCTTTAACCCATTCATGTAGAACTAGAAGAAAAAGTCACCGTTTGATTTGAACTCCCCTAGTATCAATACACTGAAGTGGGAGTACAGTTTAATCTGGTGTTAGACGTAGATTGGGTGTTTTCACCTGGGAATTATTATCTTCAAATGTAAGAACTACAGCAGATAATTACAAGGAATAAGTTGTCAGTCTAAACTAGACACTAGTTATCTGCTTTATGTCATGGTAATAAGGTCATGATGATTAATCTATCTCAAGCCCTGAGGAAGATGTGATTATCCAAAGAGCTTCTTCTTCCTAATATTTGAGACAGTTATGTTCAAAGTCATGAATATGTGTATGTAAAGTCTGTATTTTGTCTGAAACAGAAAGTGATGAATATTGTCATGTTAATCTAAATTCTGACTGAATAAGAAATTGCTGAATACTCACATGTAAAAGTATTTCACATGTTTGGAAATGTCTGTCTCATGTATAAGGTACAATGACATTAGTAATATAATATAGCTGTCTGTTTTCTGTCTGAAGTACAAAGTGATAAATGGTCTCATGTAAAATGTATGTCTTCTGTCTAGGGTAGAAAGTGATGAATCATCTTATATAAATCTGTCTTCTGTCTAGAGTTGAAAGTGATGAATCATCTTATGTAATTATGTCTTCTGTCTAGAGTTGAAAGTGATGAATCATCTTATATAATTATGTCTTTTGTCTAGAGTTGAAAGTGATGAATCATCTTATGTAATTCTGTCTTTTGTCTAGAGTTGAAAGTGATGAATCATCTTATATAATTATGTCTTTTGTCTAGAGTTGAAAGTGATGAATCGTCTTATGTAATTCTGTCTTATGTCTAGCGTTGATAGTGATGAATCATCTTATGTAATTCTGTCTTCTGTCTAGAGTTGAAAGTGATGAATCATCTTATATAATTATGTCTTCTGTCTAGAGTTGAAAGTGATGAATCATATTATATAATTCTGTCTTCTGTCTAGAGTTGAAAGTGATGAATCATCTTATATAATTCTGTCTTCTGTCTAGAGTTGAAAGTGATGAATCATGTTATGTAATTATGTCTTCTGTCTAGAGTTGAAAGTGATGAATCATCTTATATAATTCTATCTTCTGTCTAGAGTTGAAAGTGATGAATCATCTTATATAATTCTGTCTTCTGTCTAGAGTTGAAAGCGATGGATCATCTTATATAATTGTCTGTTTTCTGTCTATAAAGTGATGGATCATCTCATGTAATTGTCTGTTTTCTGTATAGAATAGAAAGTAGTTAACACGCTTTAAAATGTGCGTCTTCTGTCGAACTGCAGAATTCCATTTAACGCTAGTGCTCGTTTTAAATTAACCTGAAATATGTGATAAGTTACAACTGGAGTGCAATATTTCAAATTTGAAACTTGAAATAATAGTAATAATGATTACTATTATGTTTTTGAAATAATAAATAACACTTTAACAATAAGTGTTGCGTTTAAGCGCTGGTGAGGATAATGATTGTCATGGACAACATTATCTAGATTTTTCAGATTCATTTTACTTATAATGTGCAATCTGCTGTAAATTTAATTTTACTGAAATATTTTTGCAATTTTTATTGTGAGCGATGATTTTGTATTCAAAGAAATGCATTCAACATCCCATTTACACGAGTTAGATTTGCGCAAATATCAGTAAACGTGAGTTAGCTTTTTCATCGGTGTTTTGTACTCAAACCAAATTGATTTATACATGAGTTGAACTTGACAATTGAAAATCAGGCAGTGCTTTACCAAATAGCAATTTGTAAGATACGTTTTATGCTACGTCATGGTGATGGTAATTCCGTGGCTAAGTATATTTTATTGTTCCTTTTTATTGCCTGCCATATTTTGCATTTTGCATATCTCGCGGCGAGATGAATTTAGAGGTTAACCTGTCGAATAGTTTGTGGCCCCTACGCAATTTTGTACAAGGAATGCCTACTGTCTCTTACAAAGTTTAGAGAAAATAGCGGAAAAAATGAAGGCTGTCTGCGGTAACAAAAATCTCGGCATATATTACAAAGCTTTACAGGAATCATTGTTGTAGGAGCAGGATGGAGCAGGATCTTTTGGTAGGTTTCTTATAGGAGATCCAGTTGCCTGCAGTATTAACATGATGCTCAACTATTAAAATGATGCTCCACTATTAACACAGTGCCCCACCATTAACACAGTGCCTCACCATTAACACAGTGCCCCACTATTAACACAGTGCCTCACCATTAACACAGTGCCTCACCATTAATACAGTGCCCCACCATTAACACAGTGCCTCACCATTAACACAGTGCCCCACTATTAACACAGTGCCTCACCATTAACACAGTGCCCCACTATTAACACAGTGCCCCACTATTAACACAGTGCCCCACTAGTAACACAGTGCCCCATTATTAACACAGTGCTCCACTATTAACACAGTGCCCGACTATTAACACAGTGCCCGACTATTAACACAGTGCCTCACTATTAACACAGTGTCCCACCATTAACACAGTGCCCCACCATTAACACAGTGCCCCACTATTAACACGATGCCCCATGATAATATAGAGAAATAGCAACAAGAAAAAACGGAATACAACTGTGGAAAGTTTCACCATTATTAAGTACCTTGTCATGTGTCGTTGACAATGAATTACCTTCACAACAATTTGTCATTTCGTCATTTGTAACCCTCATGTGCTCTTTGTGTCTCCATGCAGTTTGTCGTTCAAACTAAGATATCTCCCTAATGTTTTCTCTGCCATTCTGGCTCGTGATCTCTTCTGCTGTCATACGGTTCCTGACCTTCGGATTACCTTCCGGATTACGTGTCTAATAAGTATAACCGAACTTTTTGTTATTTTTATTTTTAACATATTTGTTTTTCGATAACATATCGTTGTTGTTGTTGCTGATAAAACGATTCTGAAATACATTATAACAAACATACACACATATCACTACAGTCTTTAGTTAATCACAAAGAGAAAACCAATTGCAAACTATGTTCTGACATTCTTTTATATGTGAAGTAAGACAAGTAAACTAGCGATTAGATGATGTGAGTGTTGACATAATTGCATGCAGCGAGGGTAGACAGAACAATGATCTAAATCACATATAGTTGGTCAGTTCGATAGAGATAAAGACAACAAATGAAACCACTCAGTGTCCGTCTGATTGTTGATGGCACTGCATTTGATTTATTCTGAAACTGCAGAATTGTTGATTAAAACTACGTCATGACAAAACGGATCAGAGTGTGCATAACCAGCGACCTGCAGTTAACAGCAGTATGCATACCCTTCGTCACTTTGTTACTTGCTGAATGGTGTCTGATCACCTTATGGTGTAAATTTCGTTTATAGGGCTTAGTAGGGATTTAAAGATATATATATATATAAAAGCAATATTTCACTTGTGTGTGTGTGTATATATATATATATATATATATATATATATATATATATATATATATAACATACAACATGTTCTTGACAGTTAAAATGAACTGTAATTGTTATTTATTTGCAGGTGCAATCTTAACGCTGAAATGCAATGGACGAAGACTCTTCAAAATGATATTACATCAGACGAGTACATAGCAGATCGTTGACCATTTCTTTAACGGAAGCTTAGCATCAGACTGCGAGTGACTGATGGTTCCTACCTTCAGATCACGTGTGTCATGTAATTGGCTAATAGGGCACAAGACACCAGAAATATCGTCTACTCCGTTTACAGGAGCCTCATCATTATATGTGGCTACTTCACTAAAGAACAGACTGCTCATGGTGCATATGGTCGAATGCATAAACCACTGTTGAACTATTCCAAAGAACATCATCAGATGTTCATCAACGACAACGGCCATCGTCTTGTTTTGACAGTTTAAAAGAGCCATGAAAAGTCTTCATCTTCGTCATGGTTACCGGTACACAATGAACAAACCTTACTTTCGATCCCCCTCCAACGTTTAAAAATATGTATACTACTACGACCAGTACCAGCGGTATGTTTACGCAAGAAAATGTTTCACTGGACTGGTCTGTAAGTAACTTATCTCGAACCTATGTAGTTCCCAATCACGTGTTTACCAACGGCAGCCATGACAATGAGAACGCAATCAGCCCTATAAGTTCATTCGACTACCACGAGCCCAGGTACAGTGAGCCTCTGATGGTAGTCATCTGTGTTGTACTGGGAGGAATGATTCTTGCTATCATCATTGGCAACATCTTCGTCATCACGGCCATTATAGTGGAAAAATCTCTTCAAGGCGTTTCTAATTATCTGATCCTATCTCTGGCAATGGCCGACTTACTTGTCGCTGTTCTCGTTATGCCGCTGAGTCTGATCAACGAGATTAGCATCCATTGGTTTCTAGGAAATGCAGTTTGCGATTTGTGGATTTCAATGGACGTGTTATGTTGCACTGCATCCATTCTGCATCTTGTCGCCATTGCCTTCGATCGCTATTGGGCAGTGTCTAACATTGATTACATTCGAAGGCGTAATGCAAGACAAATTCTGTTCATGGTCGCTATTGTGTGGCTAGTGTCAGTATGTATCTCTATCCCACCTCTGTTTGGTTGGAGACACGAATCAGATGGCCCGCAGTATACAGGCCAATGCCTGATCTCACAGGACCACGGTTATACCATATTCTCAACTGTGGGCGCCTTCTATTGCCCCCTTGTTCTTATGCTAATAATCAACTTTAAAATATACCGCGCTGCGCGCTATAGGATACGGAAGAAAAGATTCGGCGGCCGCCAGGTCAAAGAAAACACGCTCCGTGTTCCACTTCCTGCAGTCACTATAGAGATATCACAGAGAACTAACACTAGACATTCATCAGGAAGTGACGTCAGTCAAGATGGCATCAGTATGTACATGCCATCTTGTACAAATGCTAACGAACTGTCACCGATTGATATGGAATCTTCTTTGGATCCTCCAGAGAACGGGCAAGCTCTTCTGGGGCAGGATTCAAACATGACCCGGATATTGAACAATACATTAACTGTACCAATGTGCACTGGGAGCGCATCCCTCCCAAGACAGGGCATGGCGTCCAATAATAACGTTTCAAAACGAATGAGGCATGGAGACAAAGAACGTTATCGTCGGGAGAAGATAGAGATGAGACGAGAAAGGAAAGCGGCAAGAGTTCTAGGAATAATTACAGGGGCATTTGTTGTATGTTGGCTTCCTTTTTTCATTGTGGCGGTAGTTTCCCCATTATGTGGGAATCACTGCAACATTCCAGTGTATGTCTTGAGCCTGTGCCTTTGGCTGGGCTACTTCAATAGCCTCATCAACCCTATCATCTATACAATCTTCAATCCTAGTTTCCGGGTAGCCTTCAGGAAAATATTTTTTCGACAAGTTAAATCCGTTAAAAGGTTGCCGTAATTGAACCTTCAAGCAGTTTAAGTGCAACAATAATAATGTGATAGAACAATGAATTACCACAAAGTTATCTCACACATAACTATCGTTATTTCACTATTTATCATCGCATATTGTACATTTTCTTTTTAAAAATATGGCTTCAGCTAGTTTAACGTAAGGTAATTAATGGCTAAAAATATAAAGTGACATTAAAATATAATTGAACAAAGTGAATGGCGATGCATTTAGAAAAAATAATGGATAGCATTCACTGTTTGAAGGTAATAACTGTTTAGGGTAATACACTGTGTGAAGGTATTACACTGCGTGAAGGTAATACACTGTGTGAAGGTAATACACTGCGTGAAGGTAATACACTGTGTGAAGGTAATGCACTGTGTGAAGGTAATACACTGTGTGAAGGTAATACACTGTGTGAAGGTAATACACTGTGTGAAGGTAATACACTGTGTGAAGGTAATACACTGTGTGAAGGTAGCAAGACTGCATACATTTGACAGAAGATTGGGATCTGTACAGACGAATGTTCACCTAATCGGCTCTGCACACTATGTAGTGATGAACATGATTGCTAATATCATTATTTTTAAGTGATTGTAGTCAATGTCATCATGCACATCTCTTCTTTGCCTTTAGATTCTTCACTAAAACGAGATGATTTCTTTCCCAATTTTCGTTCAGGCGTGTTTATTCTCTTTTTGCAACTTACCTCTGGATCACTTTCTTTTGTTCTGCTCTCGCTAATTATAACTATCTTATTCCGTGCACGTCTGCCACAATGAGCTGCGAGGCAGGCGTATGAGTAATGCTAGTCACATAAATGGAGTATGTAATTAAGGAAGTCGTTGTGGCTCAGGATAGGCCCTCAATTATCACTTCTTTCTGGCTTGCTCTGTATAAAACAAAGGATCATCCTGGAATTGCTCTCCTTGTAGTTAACCTACAATGGTTCATTCTGCTGTTCTTTCTGTTGCCATGTATTGTGTACTGTAGGAATTTTACCGCCATGCACAACCTACTGTAGTCTCATTTTACTACATACCTATTAGAGAGTAGTTTTATTTTGTTATCTGCAATTACAAACCGGGATGATCATGCATTCAACGTGGGTTGTTCATGTTATTATTCAATAAGGTTGTGCATGATTATAAGGAGGTACGATACATTCTTCCAGACATTGCCATTTTGGTTTATCAGGGAAGTGTGTATGTACGTGTGTGTGAGAGTGTGAGTGTATTTGTGTACGTAGAAGACTTTCTCAGACCGGCAAGAGTTGGTCTATGACATCCAGAAAACCTTGCAAGCAATCTCACAGTGGTGCGGTGACTCAAGCTCCAAGATCAATCCGAACAAGGCCTGCATGATGTGGTGCTCTTTGAATAATTCCATAGTAAAGGCTGAACTCCCAGGCATCACATTTGATGGTTGCACCATTGACAGGTGTGACAAGTTGAAATACCTCAGAGTGACATTTTATCGGAGTCTTTCCTATAAATGCCATGTTGACCACATCGTACAAAGATGCAGGAGAGGGTTAGGAGCACTGAAGATCGTGACTGCTGTCGACTTGGAACAATGCTATCTGTTCTTTCCTATTTCGTCAGGTGGTGTTGTCTGTCATCGATTACGGACTAGGTATCCTCACACTATCAAGAACGCAGTGTGAAAGGTTGGAACGCATCCAGAATGAAGGTAGGCGACTGGTTATGGGCTGCACTAGAGATACCCCGATTGTGATGATGTGGTACATGTTGGGATTGTCATCGGTGACATCCAGACATAAACTGGCAGAAGTCAAAGCCTATATTTGTGTCACCATAGACACGCTGCACCCTCTGGACAGAATTATCTCAGACATCGAGTGATCAAGAATCAAGAGAGGGGTGTCATGGATGGCACAGGCAGAGACAACAATCGGACACGTCACCCCAGCTGAGGCAATAGCCAAAGGGGAAGAATGGGTCCACGCTGGTGATAGAATGATAGAGTACCAGAGAGTCATCATAACCTTCGGCAAGGAATGCAGAGAACGGAGCAACGGGAGAGCAGAGCACGATGTGGATCAGCTGATAACTGAGAACACGCAGGAGAGTGACGCTGTCATATACACCGACATATCAGTGCTGCGCAGTGGGACATCAGGCTGGGGCTTCTCGGCTAGAGTGAGAGGACAGGTCGTTGCTGAGCGCAGTAGCAATAACCTCCAGTTTCAGAATGGAGACAGAAGCAATAACCTCAGCACTGAAATGGATATCTAACACTTCTAAAACAAGGGCAGTGATCGCGACAGACGCGCAACCGTACTTCAGAAGTTACAGAAGGGATGGCTTAGGTACGAGTGGAAAGTAGCTGTTAAGGTCTCAAACCTCCAGGGGTTGATATGATTCTACTGTCCTGCTCATGATGGGGTTCAAGACAATGAAAGAGCTGACATCATGGCTTCACAAGCTCTCATCATGGGCACATTAGTGATGTATAGACGTGACATTTTGAAATCAATCAATAACCACCTGTTAGATGAGGACACTGCAATAGATGAAGCAGCGATCCACGGGCTGCAAAGTTTTGACATTAAACGAGGTTCGAGCTGAGTATGGCGCATGGGAGGACGGAGCAGGAGTGTGTACAACCAGCGAGCTACAGGGACGATTAGCAACCATAGTCTACGATGAAAGAGACTGAGCACCTATGGGTTTGCCCGGAGTGCAGTTACATCGAACCTCAGAAACAGATAAATAGAGAAGCAATAACTATAGCAAATACAAGTATATTTTAAGAACTAAAAAGCATAGTTACATACCGCTTGTGGAAAGCTATATTCTGTATTTAAAACCTACTTGTCTGCGATCAATGTTGATACTATTGTTATAATTTTACTGAACGTTGAGCGTCTCTTCTGTTTCCTCATTAAAGTCCTTTTAAACAGTCACGACCACACTACATTGTCAACTACAAATCCCAGCCTGTAACCAAACTTTTGGTACACATATTTAGTTTCAGGCTCCAGATGTGAAACATATGAAAAAGCCCGGGACTTTTAATAGCTACACATACACAAAAATATGTTTTCATGGTTAGTTTAAAAGACGAGAATATTGCTGTGTTAGTCCTTCTAATCTATAACGAATCAGAGCTAACACAGAATGAGCACTCTTGTCCATTTTGGAAACATTCAAACTAGACGCTTTTTTTCATTTATCTGGTTAGACTGCTAATATTTCATTTTTCTGCAACTTTTCGTAAGGGCAAATTTTATTTAAGAAAGTAACACACAGCAATTGATTTTTCTATATATGTTGATCTAAACGTCAGTTCTCCCCTATTTGTAACGTGAAACTGCCTTTCGGCATTTATTGTTTGCTATCAGTCAATATCGATATGGTTTATTGCCACCATCTCATATTTGATTACTTATCGAGTTATAATAACAGTTGGCAATGAGCGCGCGATTCACTCAAGACGAATATTCAAGAACGGTTGTGTCTTGTTTAAATATTTACCTGATATAGCCTTTGAGAGGTAAAACAAACAATAAATGTGAGAATATAGTTAGTTGAGCTTACATGTAGTTGTATAAAACGACACTGTTACTTCTTACTCAATACGACAAGCTGTGTTAAAGCCGTTTGTTATGAGTAACTCAATAAGTGTACATCCAATTTGAGGAAGGAAGTACCTGGGAGGTGAGGAAAGAGAAAGATAAAAACTCATGTGCCTGAAGTTGTAATGGGAAACGTCTTGAGAAATGAGTATAGATGTAAAGCTGCAAAGATTGCTGAAATCATAAAGGTGTTTAGAGAGGGAATGATTGAACCTAATGTGCCTGTCATAAGTTTTTGCAAACGAGACGCAATCTGATCATATTATTGTTGTTGCTGTTGTTGCTGCTGCTACTGCTGTGTTCAAAGCAATTTGTATCGAACTCCTCACTTCTGACGAATATTCACTCGTGTCGGTTTTCTAACGGCTCTTCAGACATCCATGGGCGTACTCAAGGATGAAGACATGTATTCTCCTCGAAAGACTTGTCAGCAAGCTCACCCCTACCAGAATGATAAGGATGATCTCCTCGTTGGCCAGACTGCTCTTCTACAACATATGTCCACGTGCACGGCGTGGACGTGAGGTGGCGTCTTGTCGGTATGTTGTGTCTGTCTGATGTGTGGGTGTGAGGTGGGGTCTTGTCGGTATGTTGTGTCTGTCTGATGTGTGGGCGTGAGGTGGCGTCTTGGTCAGCGTATTGTGTCTGACTGACGTGTAGACGGGAATTATATTCATGGTCAGCATGTTATGCCTGACTGGCTTGTAGACGAGAATTAGGGTCGCGGTAAGTATGATGTGTCTGACTGACTTGTGGACTTGAATTAGGGACGTGGGCAGTATGATGTGTCTGACTGACTTGTGGATGTGAATTAGGGTCGTGGTCAGTATGATGTGTCTGACTGACTTGTGGATGTGAATTAGGGTCGTGGTCAGTATGATGTTTCTGACTGACTTGTGGACTTGAATTAAGGTCGTGGTCAGTATTTTGTGCCTAACTGACTTGTATACGTGGATTAGGGTCGTGATCAGCGTATCGTGTCTGACTGACTTGTGGACGTAAAGTAGGGTCGTGGTTAGCGTGATGTGTCTGAGTGCGTTGTGGAACATGTGGTGGGTTCCTGGTCAGTATGTTATGTCTGAGTGACGTGTGAACATGAGGTGTAGTCTGTTCATTATGTTGTGTGTGACTGGCGCGAGTTCTGTCGCGCAACATGATCATATAAAACAAACAAAAAACGAACAAATTAATTCTCCAAGAGAATATCAGTTTGATGACAACAGATCTTGCAAGCAAGCCAAATGTTTGTAGGGCCCCATGCTTTTTCTGCATTGTAAAAGGACGTATGATGAAAATGCAGATACGCTGTTTTATATTGCTACATGTCTTTCGTAATTTAGTTAATGTTGTGACATCCTAATTGCTACGGATTTTTGAGAACTACGTGTATTATCTATCTTGCTCGGTCGCATATTGTTTGTTTTTCTGTTTTTTGTTTGTTTGTTTGTTTGTTTGTTTTTTTTTTTGTTTTTTTTTTTTTGTGGGGGGGGGGGGCGAGGAGACGTTGGAGTGCGGGGGTCTTTTTTTGGTGTTAATTTCACATTTTAATGGCTAAATGTCGCTTCTTTTTCTGAATGGCTGAATGTAATTTCACATTTTTAATTGGTTAAATGTCATTTCGCAATTCTTAATGGTTGAATGCAACTTCATATTCAAATGTCTGAATGTAATTTCACATTTTTAATTGGTTAAATGTCATTTCGCAATTCTTAATGGTTGAATACAACTTCATATCCAAATGCCTGAATGTAATTTCACATTTTTAATTGGTTAAATATCATTTCGCAATTCTTAATGGTTGAATGCAACTTCATATTCAAATGCCTGAATGTAATTTCGCCAGTGTTATGCTGCAGTAGTGTCATATTCCTGCCCCTTTTTTAATTATCTGTGGCGTGATCAAGACAAAATGCTATTGTAATATGCAATTCTTGCCCATGCACAAAGGCACTACAACAACTTTGAATACGCGATGAACAAAGTTTGCGATTTTCTATGCATATGATTTATATACTAGTACATGCAGAAAAAGCTTTTAGATTTTCATTATACGTTTTAAACTTTACTTGACATTTGGAGACACCCCTTATGGCTCATTGAAATATCTCATACAGTTTTTAATTCTTTATGATTATATATATAGTTTCACAAATTGAAAATGAAGTCTTCGAGTCATGCTTTTACATACATACACATATTAAATTACTACACTGGAGAAATATACAAACAGGAAACGCCGTGAGAATAGAACTGATACCAAAAGCTGTTTGTAAAAAACATGTGGAATGTTACAACCACAGTAAAAAGATATGTGGATCTATAAATAAAGCGACATGATACTTTGTTACGTATTTCTTAAAGAAGAAGCATAATGAGCAATAATTTACTTCCATTTGTGAGAATAAACATCACGAACAAGACAGTATTTCCAGTAGGGGATGGGACATGTGAGAATAGACATCACGAACAAGACAGCATTTCCAGTAGGGGATGGCACATGTGCGAATAAACATCACGAACAAGACAGCATTTCCAGTAGGGGATGGCACATGTGAGAATAAACATCACGAACAAGACAGCATTTCCAGTAGGGGATGGCACATGTGAGAATAGACATCCCGAACAAGACAGCATTTCCAGTAGGGGATGGCACATGTGAGAATAAACATCACGAACAAGACAGCATTTCCAGTAGGGGATGGCACATGTGATAATAAACATCACGAACAAGACAGCATTTCCAGTAGGGGTGGCACATGTGAGAATAAACATCACGAACAAGACAGCATTTCCAGTAGGGGTGGCACATGTGAGAATAAACATCACGAACAAGACAGCATTTCCAGTAGGGGATGGCACATGTGAGAATAAACATCACGAACAAGACAGCATTTCCAGTAGGGGATGGCAAATGTGAGAATAAATATCACGAACAAGACAGCATTTCCAGTAGGGGATGACACATGTGAGAATAGACATCACGAACAAGACAGCATTTCTAGCAGTGGATGGCACATGTGAGAATAGACATCACAAACTAGACAGTATTTCCAGTAGGGGATGGCACATCTGAAGATCGACTGTTGATTACGCGGAATTGAGATATCAAGAAGAGCACAGCGCAAAAAGTGGGGATGAGACATCTAGATAAAGACATCTACATGAGTGGGTATTAGGACATCAAGAGAAAGGCATTTATGTGAGAATGAAGGACACAAAAAAGAAGAGCACAGTTTTATCATTTGAAAGATATCGTCAAGAGAAAGAATGTTCCTCAAGAAGGACATGACCATTAAAAGAAACAGTTGTCAAGAAGACATGCTAAATGTAGAACATCAGAACGACAGTGCTGAATATAAGAAGGAAACACCAACAAGAAGACATCACTCAATGTGGTTAATAAATATTAAGTCGGGGAATGTTCTAAAATTAGCCAAACTAAGACACAGTGAACTCGCTTTAAAACCAAGGGTCTGTATGGAGAGTAGAAGCTACTTGATCTTTTCTGAACTCCCTTTACGTTCCCTGAAAGTTTGGCACTTCTTTTTCTAAATGGAAACCATTAATACCAACTGTTTATGAGTCATAACCTTTTTTCTAGCAATTTCAGCCGAGAACAAGATCAATAAATTCAAGTCGCTCTTCTTCGATCTACAACTAGGGAGTTTAGCAAAGAAACAAACGCCTTAGAAAAAGCAATTTCTAGGAATTAGAAAGTACTCATATTTCATTTGGCCAGATCAGCGTTGGGTTTAGATGATGTATGGCCACAATTGTTCTACTGCAAAATGACATCTTCCAATACACTCATGCAAGCATTTACTCCAACAGCTTCATATGTGTGCGTGAGTGGGCGGTTGAAAAATGGCGGTAAAATGTCCACAACCAAGCACAAAGATCAATCAGACGCGTAATGGCAGACTATTGTTTCAGTTTTCCTATATTCCCGCTGTGGATAAAATCTAGCTGCTGCCAGCTTCCTTGTTTTTATGTTTTCTTTGTTGCGTGTGGTAGCAAGTAATCAGATGTTGACGAGAGAGCTAAAATGGCGTCTGGAATGAGTTTATGTGTCCTGGCTTTAGTTTTTTTAATGTTCTTGTTAGCTCCCTGGATCTTAATTTGTACTATTCTAACCCATGTGGTCACTGAAAACGTATCAATGTCTCAATTGGGAAAGGTTTATTTATTTATTATTTACATTTTGTATTTTGATAGACCTAGTGGTATCATCACTATCTTCTAGTGTCATACCACGGGGCGTTGATGATCAATCCATTCCACAACCACCTAACCTTTGAAAGTGTCACCACTTCAGATGCCCTTTGCTCTCCGGATATCCCTCCGGATATCTATCACTGTCTTCCTCGGCTTCTCTTGTCTTCATTCTGTCACGATGTCACAACGTTTTTCATCCGTATCTTTTAAAATATGTTTCCTGATACGGCATGTATGTTATGTTATTGTTATGTGTCAATGACCTTCAAATGGTGTTTCATTGTAATACATGTATATTTTAATTGCAATTTTTGGTTGTCCTAGTCTTGAATTCAAATTATGAGTTTGTAAACAAATTATGAGTATGTACACAAATTATGAGTTTGTAAACATTGGCTGTAGATCTCAAATAAACAAAACCGCTTTTGGGCTTCGCCATAAATGTTAGCAGTTTCAAAAGATGCCGATGGCGGCAGACTTGAGAATCATTGCTGTGCTAATTGATGATTGAAGCTTTTGAGGACTAAGATGCGATTAAAAAATTTTCTACGTGTTTATTAGTTGGTTTGTGTGAGAGGGCGAGATCCAGTCATTTTTTACTTGTTTGTGTAATGGTTTGTAAAAAAGGGCGACATTCAGTTATAAGTTTCTACTTGTTTGAATATTGGTTTGTGTCATAGGACGAGATTAAGCAATTGTCTACTTGTCTGTATAATGGCCTGTGTAATAGGAAGAGATTCAGTAATTTTCTACGTGTTTTATTTGATGGTTTGTATAAAAGGACGAGATTCAGTAATTTTCTACGTGTTTTATGTGAATGTTTGTATAAAATAGCGAGATTTAGTAATTTTCTACGTGTTTTATGTGATGGTTTGTATAAAAGGACGAGATTCAGTAATTTTCTACGTGTTTGTATAATGGTTTGTGTGATAGGTTGAGATTCAGTAATTGTCTACTTGTTTGTTGAGTTGTTTGTATAAAAGGACGAGATTCAGTAATTTTCTACGTGTTTTATGGGATGGTTTGTATAAAAGGGGGAGATTCAGTAATTTTCTACGTGTTTTATGTGATGGTTTGTACAAAATAGCGAGATTTAGTAATTTTCTACGTGTTTTATGTGATGGTTTGTATAAAATAGTGAGATTTAGTAATTGTCTACTTGTTTGTTTAGTTGTTTGTATAAAAGGACGAGATTCAGTAATTTTCTACGTGTTTTATGTGATGGTTTGTATAAAAGGACGAGATTCAGTAATTTTCTGCGTGTTGTATGTGATGGTTTGTATAAAAGGACGAGATTCAGTAATTTTCTACGTGTTTGTATACTGGTTTGTGGGATAGGTTGAGATTCAGTAATTGTCTACTTGTTTGTTTAGTTGTTTGTATAAAAGGACGAGATTCAGTAATTTTCTACGTGTTTTATGTGATGGTTTGTATAAATGGTCAAGATTCAGTATTTTTCTACGTGTTTTATGTGATGGTTTGTATAAAAGGACGAGATTCAGTAATTTTCTACGTGTTTGTATACTGGTTTGTGGGATAGGTTGAGATTCAGTAATTGTCTACTTGTTTGTTTAGTTGTTTGTATAAAAGGATGAGATTCAGTAATTTTCTACATGTTGTATGTGATGGTTTGTATAAATGGACGAGATTCAGTAATTTTCTACGTGTTTTATGTGATGGGTTGTATAAGAGGGGGAGATTTAGTAATTTTCTATGTTTTGTATGTGATAGTTTGTATAAATGGACGAGATTCAGTAATTTTCTACGTGTTTTATGTGATGGTTTGTATAAGAGGGGGAGATTTAGTAATTTTCTACGTGTTTTATGTGATGGTTTGTATAAAATAGTGAGATTTAGTAATTTTCTACTTGTTTTATGTGATGGTTTGTATAAAAGGACGAGATTCAGTAATTTTCAACTTGTTTTATGTGATGGTTTGTATAAGAGGGGGAGATTTAGTAATTTCCTACGTGTTTTATGTGATGGTTTGTATAAAATAGTGAAATTTAGTAATTTTTTACTTGTTTTATGTGATGGTTTGTATAAAAGGACGAGATTCAGTAATATTCTACGTGTTTTATGTGATGGTTTGTATAAACGGACGAGATTCAGTAATTTTCTACGTGTTTTATGTGATGGTTTGTATAAAAGGACGAGATTCAGTAATTTTCTACGTGTTTGTATAATGGTTTGTGTGATAGGTTGAGATTCAGTAATTGTCTACTGGTTTGTTAGGTATTTGTATAAATGGACGAGATTCAGTAATTTTCTACTTGTTTTATGTGATGGTTTGTATAAAAGGAAGATTTAGTAATTTTCTACGTGTTTTATGTGATGGTTTGTATAAAAGGGGGAGATTTAGTAATTTTCTACGTGTTTTGTAATGCATTGTGTGAGAGAATAAGATTATTTTCAACGTGTTTGTATTGTGGTTTGTGTAACAGAATCGAGTAATTTTCTGCGTGTTAGTTCTGTGTTATGGTTTTAAATGAGAAGTCTAAATCGAGTAATTTTTAACTATTGTTATGTTGACCTTTCTGAGAAGACTAGATCGAATAATGTTCTTCCTGTTAACATGATGGTTTGTATGACAAGTTTTAGTAAATTATTTACATATTTCTCTGATGGTTCGTAGATTTAGTAATTATCTACTTATTTGTGTGATGGTTTGTATGATAGCTTTGAGTGATTTTCAACATATCTGTGTGATTGTTTGTATGAGAAGGTGAGATCGAGTGACTTTATAAGTGTTGGTCAAATGTTTTGTGGTGACAGGATTGAGTAAGTTTCTACGTCTTTGTGTGGTGGTCTATGTGAAAGGACGACATTAAATAATTGTGCGTGTTTGTATAATAGTTCGTACGGCAGGATCAAGTCATGTCGTATGTGTTATGTGATGTTTTGTATGACAGGATCAAGTATGTGTGAATGTGTTTATGTAATGTTTATTATAATGTAACAGACCGAAAAATATTGTGTGTAGCTGTATACAGGATTGTGTAAGCTTACCAGTTCCTTTAGAAAACAGTTGAGGTTGTTCATTACAAATGATGGGGGAAAAAGGGCAAGAAGCGTTAAATATTGTCGGATACTTCGTCAAAAGTTAATAACGTCTGACTTTTTGTTATTCTTGGTCTTGATTGGCTAGACAATTAGAAGGTAATTTTGTTCTTGATTAATACAGCAGCTTATTTCTGTTTCTGCAACATAATAATTCAGGCGATAATGTGTTTCCACAGAGTTCTCTCCTCCGCATTTCGTGTCAGTTTGAAATTGACTTTATAAAAGACCAGTGCCCGTAAACCTGTTAAACTTGGCACCCACTTGTATAACTATGGTGAGGGTAAATGTTCCTTACCGTCCACAAAAATCTAATTGACTAAAATTTCGCTATCGTCCATTGAGTTTATGTTTTTAATACATCATCATCATGTAGAATGTCCTATGCAGAACGTCACTTGCATTTCAGCCCCCTTGAAAGAAGCTCGATATCTTGCCAAATCTCCAGCCTGCTCCAGAGTCCTGCCTAATCGTTCCTTGACATCTTAACTTAACTTAACTTAACGTCTTTATACTGGTTTAGAAGACCCTGCATAGTCTGTATACAACCAGTTACATTTACATCACCTTGCTCTAAAATTTATTCTTAAATGCATTAACTGTCCCTGCCTCTACTACCTCCCCTGGCAATGCATTCCAAGCAGTCACCACTCTCTGACTAAAAAATTATTTCCTAATATCTAATCTGCATCTCTCTTTAGTCAGCTTGTAGCTATGCCCTCTTGTTATTGTGGGTGGCTGTATTTTAAAAAACTTGTTATAATCTAATTTATCTTCCACTCAATATCTTGATGCCACCGGCATCTTGGGCTCTCTCTGCCTCTTTTACTCGGTGCCATACCTTTCATTACCATTCTCTCGAAACCGTTGTGTCTTTTGACGTAGACAAAGTATTTCAATTTTGTGTTTATGATGGAATGTTTGAACGAGTTGTCCTGTTGTCCAACTTTTGTCTAATCCATCTTATTTTTTGGTCCATGGTTTTTTTAAGGACTTTTCCACAACATTTCGAATCGAATGACTCGATTCTCTTCCTTGAGGTTTGGGTAACTGTCCCTGTTTCAGAGCCGTATTGTGTCACGGGAAATCACGGGTTCTGAAAATGTTTACTTGTGTTGGTTTGCTGGTATTCTGCCATAGTTTCAACAGGTTGTGGGCCTCTGCATTGACATAATAATAACATAGCTTTAATATAGAATGTAATTATTCTGCTACCACCCACATCAAAGCTAAAATGGCCCACTAGTGGACACTAGCTCCCAGGTTGAATGGCCCACTAGTGGACACTAGCTCCCAGGTTGAATGGCCCACTAGTGGACACTAGCTCCCAGGTTGAAGAACACTGCAGTAGACCATATTAAAAAGTCGAATATCTTCTACCTATCCGATATCTCCATGGCTTTAATATGTCAATAAATATTTACTAATGCACATGGAATTCTTCTTCTCCCACTTATCATCTTGGGATGCATAGTACGTCAATAAAACTCTTTTCAATGAGACCTGTCGCGTACTATTTTCTCCAGTTCTTTCTAGCTTTTCCCTGTTTTTCATGATTACCCGTAGATCTCTTATACGTGCGTACATTGTATTTCCTGTGCTTGCTTTTTCCTGGAATTCGTGAAAGAGATTGATATGTTATACTGGCTTGAGGCTTTCTCACTGTGCGGTCTATTAACTGCGGGACCAATTCACTGATATCTTCTTCCTAAGATTTCATGTTCCACATATCTTTGGCCTGTTCTCTTCCATAAGTTTCCGTATGTAACTCTGTCGAGCAACTGCAGGTCAAGAAACATTCACAGGGATCTGTAGATCAATCTGTGCAAACGTGTAATATAGTGTTTGGTCATCCGCCATGTTTCTGCATCATACAGGAGGAACGAATTCACATTGGAGTTTAATATCCATACTACAGTGGAATGCGGACGGTGTCATTCACAAAAAGCTCCCCCTAACACATCACTTGCATTAAGGTAAGATTGACGTGGCATGTATCCAAGAAACGCACCTCAACAACAATCACAAAGTCTCAATCAGAGGATACCAGGCCTTCCGTCTGGATAGAGGTCACAAAGGAGGGGTTCTAATACTGACCCGTAACTGCATACCGAATAGCGCGGTATCTGTCAATCACACCGGACCAGCAGAAATTGTAGGAGTTGACATAATGGCTCAAGAGACGAAGAGCCGAATCTTCAACCTGTACGGACCACCAAACAAAGACCTATCGCTCTCGAGTATGGAAGTCAAAGACTCCAACTGCATAGTAGTTGGAGACTTCAACAGCCACTCGGAGAGATGGGGATACTCGGACACAGACAGCAGAGGTGACGAAGTGGAAGATTGGGAGATAGACACAAATATTTATCTAAACAATAAGTCGGAGGATAGCCCTAGCTTCTATTCTAGAACATGGCATACCACCTCTACTCCAGATATGGCCTTTTCCACGGTGGACATTCACCATAAAATAGACCTCCAGGTGCTAAACCAATTGGCAGGTAGCGACCAAAGGCCAATTACGCTAGAAGTTGATATGGAAGTAGGCCCACAGGAAACAAAACCACTCCCACGTTGGAATTACAAACGAGCCGACTGGGACAGATTTGCAAGCCTGACAAATGGGCTGTATGAAACCATCAACACACGGAATAACAAAATGAAGCCCATGGTGGAAAGCCTAAGTAAAGCAATAATGCAAGCTGCCACTTAAACCATCACAAGAAGGCAAGGAAACATTATAAGCCCTATTGGAATGATGATTTGCAGAAAGCGGAAGACGCAGTCAAAAATGCTAGGAACATGGCAGAGCGAGAACAATCTATGGAAGCAAATATCGCCCTCAAAGCCACCACGGCAAAATACAAATACACTCTAAACCAAACAGCAAGAGAAAGCTGGAAAAACAAAACAGAAAGCCTCAATTTAGACAAAGAAGGGAACAAACTATGGAATCTAGTCAGAGCCATGAATGATGAAACTCTATCAAACAAACAAATTACAATCAAACAGGGTAACAACATGCTCACTGGAAGAAAAGCAGCAAACGCCTTTGTTGAACATTATGCCAGAGCAAACCACATTGATGTCCCAGCAGATAGGCATACAGACATTAATGAATAGCAAAAGGGGCACGACAACATCAATATGGCACCAGAAGAGCATATAATGGCAAAATTAACAATGAATGAAATGGAAGAGGCCATGAGAACGCTAAAAAAAAGGAAATCTCCCGGAAAAGACGGGATAGCAAACGAAATGCTGATGGGGCTGGGCCAAACAGAAAAGAGGAAACTACTATCAGTCCTGAACCAAAGCTGGAAAAGGGGTATTGTACCCCAGGCATGGAAAGACGGAGTACTTGTACCAGTACCAACGAAAGGAAAAGACAAAACAGATCCAAATGGATACAGGCCTATCAGACTACTGAGCTGCGTAGGCAAACTGATGGAACGTATGATAAACACCAGACTGATGTGGCATCTGGAAGAAAAACACATACTAATTCCACAGCAAGCAGGCTTTAGACAGCATAGATCTACTGAGGATCAGGTCATTCTCATAGCCCAGGAAATAGAAGATGCCTAGCATGAGCAAAAACACACAGTAGTGGTTTGGGCGGACCTAGAAAAGGCATTTGACAAAGTCTGGAAAGAGGGACTTAGAGTCAAGCTAAGAAGAAGTAAAGTTTGTGGGAAAATGTACAAATGGATTAGTCACTACCTCAAAAACAGAACAGCCAGAGTTCAAGTACAAGGGCAGATGAACAAAAAGGTGACACTTTAGCAGGGAGTACCCCAAGGGGGAGTACTGTCACCCACCCTCTTCCTGGTGTATATAAATAACATAACAGAGAATACACCAAGAGGAGTCCATATCTCAATGTTTGCAGACGATCTGGCTATGTGGACTTCTGAAAAGAATCTCACCATAGCAACAAATCTGTTGCAGGAGGCCCTTACATCGCTGGAAGAGTAGGCAAACTCATGACTGGTCAAAATAAACGAGGAAAAAACGACATGTACGATATTTTCGCTATCAAACAAACCCCAGAACACCAAATTAAGTCTAAACGGCAAATACCTCCAGCCAAACGACAATCCAAACTACCTGGGAGTCACATTTGATCGGCGCATGACATGGAAAAGTCAGATCGAGAGAAACCGAATGAGAGACAGAGAAAGAATGGCAATCATGAGGAAACTTGCTGGCACAAGCTGGAGAGCAGACGAAAGTATACTAAAGAAACTGTACACTGGAAGAGTGAGACCAGTTCTCGAGTATGGCATTGCGGCATGGAAAACAGCAGTAAAGGTGAACTTCGATAAAGTTAGCAAACTTCAAAACCAAGCCATGAGAGTTATAACAGGAGGCATGAAATCAACGCCAATTGTAGAACTTGAAAAGATTACAAAACTGCAATCCATGACCGATAGAAGAGACAGCAGAGCCCAGCTGCAATCAGAGAAACTCAGAACACTGACTGACCATCCAATGCATCAGAGACTAAACAGTTTGGGAAATGGGAAACTAAAGCGGAGAAGCTTTGCAGAAATAGCCAAAGCAAAGATGCACGAAGATCCCATGAACGCACTAAAAACACCAAAGCCCATCCCTACTGTTCGAAAACCTACCTGGAGGCAGCATATATCCCCAGAGGTGGTAGAAAATATACCAGGTATTGGAAACAAAACCTGCCAGACTAAAAAAGAAAGAAAAGATACTACCCTGAGCTACATAACAAAAAACGACCCAAGCATGGACTGGACCCATGCATACACCGACGGTTCTGTAACAAACACAATACAGAACGGAGGGGCATGAGCATTTCTGAACCTACCAAATGGCAGAAAAATAACACTGTCATTCGCTACTGGAAAATATACAAGCAATTTCAGAGCGGAGGCATAGGCACTGAGGGCGGCAGTGGAAGAAATGGTGACAGGCAAAGAAATAAAAGCCAGATAGTCCTGTTTACAAATGCCCTGGCAGTAGTCACAGCACTAAAAAGCCAGAAAAATACTGAACTTAATGATTTAAGAGCAGTACTCTGTCAACTATGCCAGCAGTCCGCACCAAAAAGGGTAGTGGTACAGTGGTTTCCATCCCACTGCAACATCCAAGGCAACGAGGAGGCAGACAGACTGGCAAAAGAAGGTGCAAGACTACCACAACCAGATACTATTATGACATACGAAGAGTCAAAACGGCTTATTAGAGCTAGATACATGACCAAATGGGAAACCGAACATACTGGCTACACAAAAAACGATACATATTACCAGTTGAACAGAAGAGAGCAGGTCGTGGTCTTCAGACTTGGCACTGGCCACAATAGACTGAGGTACCACCTATTCAACAAATTGAAGATAGGTGGCACTGACGAATGCCCGTGTGGTACCGGTAAAATGACCGCTGAGCATTTGCTGCAAAACTGCCCGACATACGAGGATCAAAGAGAGCAGATGTGGCCATCACCAGTGGCAACACTAAACAAGCTCTATGGCAGTGTCGACAGCCTCAGGATAACCGCTGCTTTTTTCGAAAAAATAAAGGTTGATGTCTGACAGCGTACGATGAAGAAGAAGAATATCCTTAGCATGAGCATGACAAAGGTCATTCCTGCCTGTTGCATCGTTGTTTATGTATCCTCATCTGAACTACCTATCTTGTTTATGAAGCTTTCGAGGCATGTGAAGCTCTCTAGCTCATAATCCAGTGTTATTCTCTTTGTATCAGAAGCAAGTCGTTCGCTACATTTAAATTTAGAACGTTTGTATTTTCTTGCATTTATCGTTATACCTACTTTCTGTGAGATTGTGTCAGTTGTGTCTGTCTTCTTCTGGGAGATTATGTCTATTTTGTCTGTCTTCTTCTGCATTTTGAGTTGACTGTCAGATAGGAGAGATATATCATTTGCAAAGTCCAGGTCTTCTAGCTGTTTAAATAAGATTCACTGATTCTTATGGACTGTAGTTTTTTTTCATAATTGAATCAACTGCCAAAGTTAACAGAAACGATTATAGAAGACAGCCCTGGCGAATCTTAAAGTACTGTTAAATGATTATTTGAATACCCTCGTGGAAAACTTCACACTGCATATCCTCAAGCGTCTACTTTACCATGCTGGTGAATTTCTGGGGATTATGTAGTGTCTTAGATGTTTCTTTAGTTTGTCCATATCCAAACTGTCAAGGCGTTTTCATAGCCAGCAAAAGTTTAACATGCAGACTTGAATTCCTTTCTAATGTCTGCTCTACAATAATGAGCAGTGGGACTATCTGGTTGCACATTTTGTTTTGAAAACTGCTTGTTCATTTCTTAACTTATTACCCACATCTTTCTTTAGTTGTTTCCGTACAACTCTATTTAACACTTTACCTGATACTGGCAGGAGCATTATTCCTCTGTAATTGTTACATTCTTGAAGATAGTTTTTCTTTGATAGTTAAACCAAATAGCTTTGTCTCTGTTCTGTTTTAATATATTCTGTATCCAAATACGAGTATTCAATAAAACTATGAATCTTGTTGTTAGATGCTTGGATGTCTGCTTTATTAGCTTGAGCTGTTATCATATCACGCCTTCTTCCCCTCATTATGAGGCTGATTTCTTTTTTATGTTTCCTGTATTAATTGTATCATAGATAGCTTTAGCAGACAAAAACGCTGGTTGATGAACTGATAGCCTTCTATTTACAAGCATTTACAAATAATTCGTCCATCATTTCTTCTGAAATTCATAATATCTTATCCTTCTTCCCATTTTGTCCCTGATTTGTCTGCTTGGTTGTTGGATTTTTCCTGCCAGTTTTATAGTAGTGTCATACATATCTTTCAAGTTTCCTTTTGCTACTGCCTCTTCGGTTTCTGTTGCCAAACTTTCGATGTAGTTGCTCTTGTCTACCGTAATGTTCTTGTTGACATGTTTGTCTACGTTAGTATAGTCTTTCTGTGCCTTAGCTTTGGTGGCTCATTGTGTTGGGTCCTTTTCTTTTCAATCTGTATTGGCGTTTGTTCTGTTTTACATTCTTTGTGTTGATGTCCCATTTTACGCACAACTTCCTCGCACGTTGTTTTCCTGACTTTGTGTAAGTGCTCTTTTGTTCCATAAATACCAGCACCAGTTATTAAAGTTTATTGCTGACTTGGATGCTGAACTTCATTTTCTACTCTTCTCCTTTGCGATATCCCACATTATAGCGTGACCTACCGACGATTATTTCTGTTCTGTTCTATATTCAGCAAAACTTTGACCACTACTAGATAGTGGTCTGAAGTCTCATCCCCGGCTCTCATTGTGCATGTGCAAGGCATCAAAACGCTTCTGATCACTCAGCAGAATAGTCCACATTTTATACCGTACTGCAGGAGGGAGGGAACACAGTTCATATCAATCCTTTGTAATTTTCAGCCAAAGTCTCTGCTGATTTCAGAATAGATGCAGAACGTTCATAGAGTCGATAACCGGACCAACTCTACGAATATTATCCGGATGGCTTCGTGCGATATAGTTTTATTTTCTCCCCAGGTCAATGACATCTTCAGCAGTGGAGTTGACATGGTTGCCATCTATAATAATGTATGTCGCTGTGAGGATGCAGTAAATATTTTATATCTTGGATTTTGACCTTGAGATGTGGAGGCCTAATCTAGTTGTCAGGTCTTCTAGGTTCTCCTGAAGTTTTATTAGTCCATGAGGGTTGGAGCTTGGTATTACTACATCATTTGAGTAGTCGAGGTGGGTCGCAAGCAGCTGTCTGATGGTGACTCTTGTGCGTCCTCAACTGACCAAGGATTCCGTCCATGGCCAGGCAGAATAATTCTGGAGCACCTGATGATGTACAGAAGCTGTTTGAGTGATTGTGATCCAGACGAAGTTTTGCTCCAGTGTTAAAGTTAGCTGCCCAATTAGCCGTTTCAGTGTTCTGGGAACATACGCTTATTTTAAGATATTCAGCAAGGTTGGTCGGACCACGTAGTCAAAGACAGCAATGAGCTCCACGTACGCGATGTCTTCATACTAAGATGTGGGGCAGGCGAGGAATCAGGACTCAAACAAAAATAAAGGTCTACGCTGCAATTGTTCTACCTGCCCTCTTATATGCATGTGAAACCCGGACCGTCTATAGTCGCCATGCCAGGAAATTAAACCACTTCCACGTGCACTGCCTGCGGAAACTGTTGAGGATTAGATGGCAGGACATGGTGCCAAAGACAGATGTGTTAGCGCGATCGGGCATGCCCGGTATACACTCCGTGATATGTGTAGCACAGCTTTGATGGGATGGGCATGTGATTCGTAAGTCGGATCAAAGCTTACCAAAAGAGCTCCTCTATGGTGAACTCCAAAATGGCAAGAGAGCAATAGGTTGGCAGCGAAAAAGGTACAGGGACACACTAAAGAGATTACTAATCTAGTTAGGTATTAACCACCAATCGCCACCAATCGCACAGTCTGGCGCAGCACTATTGCTGAGGGTGTTCAGAGGCATGAGGCATCAATAATAGATAAGGCCATCCAGAGACAATCGCTCCGCAAGTCAACTCACATCAACCCTTCTTCAACCTCGGTGCTAGTAGGTGTCTTGTTTCCCTGTACTAAGTGCGACACACAAATCAAGGCTCAGATTGGCTTATTTAGCCATCTTCGAGCTCATGAAACAGTGGTCCTCGTCGATTAAGAACAACATGTGGAGGTGAAGGTTGAATTTCCAGTGAAGTCGGAGCTGCTGATTTCTTCTCAGCAAAGACAAGTATGTGGGCAATGACTTTCCTACCTAAGACAGACAGTAATGTGATGGATCTGCAGGTGCAACATTTAGACCGGAGTTCTGTTCCTTTATATAATGTTTACTTTAATATTCGAATGTGCGATCTTGAAGGATGTCAGGATTTGTCTTGATTCAGCTGCATGCTCCTCAATAAAGGCATTCTGGTCTTCTGGCTTTAGCATGAGCGCTACCCTTTCACTGAATGGTGCATTCTCTTCTTCGTGACGTGGACACAATTGTTTCGTTTCATGTTAGCTATACTTGAACAGCTTGTATTCATCTACTTTCATAGAGTCAATTGATTATGTTATATTGCCCTCTCTGTGTTTAAATTTAAGTTTTATTCCTTTAGTCCCGTATAGCTTTCATATTCTAGTTACTGAGTACGAAGGCCTGCATTTTGTTTGGTAAGGAGATCAGCAGCCAGTTTCCTAATGTTTTTGGCTGGTTCCCATCTTAGACCTTGTTGAAGCGCCATTCTTCTCCTGAGGAACGGGCGTTTTTATAATCCTCTCGTTCAACCCCCCCCCCCCCCAGGGGACGGCGTGGCCTAGTGGTTAAGTGGCACGGCTCACAACCAGAAGGTGCTGGGTTCGATCCCCATCACAGCACCGGCCGTTACCCCGGGGAAGCAAACCCTTAGAAAATGCAGGAGGAAGCAGACCCTTACATAAAATGCATGCTGAAGTCGGATGCACTGGGCCGACAGGCGCAAAATAAAAACCACAGTGTAACGCACACACGCCTTGGGGACTAGAGAAATAAGGCGAACGCAAAACAAAAAAAAAACAAAAAACAACCCCCCCCCCCCCCTCTCCCCCTTTCCATTCTCATCCGGTCATGGTGACCATACAAATAGAACTAGCACAACAATTATCAAAAAATGTAATCATTTGAAACCCACAAAGTTTTACTATCTAAGTAACGAAGTTACAAACATCCTCAATGGGCAATATTTGTTATATCTAAAACTTCCAGGCACTCATTCAAATACTGCCATGTACGTCTCCACATGGCCTCCAACACTTTCTTCAAACGTTCGTGGCACCCCGTTACTTTCTTCTGTTCCAAAGTTCCAGTTTCTATAACCTATCTATACAAATCTACTCGAACGGCTGACCTTGATGAAGGGGATCTGTTGTAACGAGTTCTAAATTCGCGTTCCATTTGATGTGTGTATCAGATTTTGTTTGAATAAACCACTCAACGGGATGTGATTTCTCCTGAGAGTTCACTGTGACTGAGTGGAGGAATGAAGAGATGGCACGATAAAGACGAGAAAAATGTGTTTACATTTTTTAATCCTAAAGTCTGATCGCGTTTCTCTGCAAAAGAGGATAAATCAAGTATTTCTGCACCTGCTGGTTGACTTTTTAAACTGGACAAAGTTTAAAAGAAGTTGCTGATACATCCTCTACATCTTTGTAATGTATGTTGCTAATTGGTTGGTTTTCTCATATCATAATTTAGAAGAAGAAACATAGTATCGGTACATATTCGTGTATGTAACAATTTTCAATCGTGTAATGCTCTCCACCACGACCTCCATAATTGTACGTCGGATTCCCAAAATTGTTCTTTACAACTACTTTGCTTGTGCCAGTTAATAATTGTTCATGTTTTTAAATGGTTGTTCATTGTTTGTTTTTTTGTTTTTTCGTATAATTAGAATCTTTCTGCGTAACAGCTAAGAGCTCTCTGTCTTATTAACGTTGACAAAGATTTGTGACAGTTAACATTGTTCCATTATCTGGGGTTCTCTGTTTAATTTGGCTATTTTGTTTTGTTATTCCTGAGTTGCATCACCCATTTGATTGTACTACTGTACATACGTATTCAAACCCAATGAGTTCATTACTTTGGCTAGGGGGACGGCGTGGCCTAGTGGTTAAGTGGCACGGCTCACAACCAGAAGGTGCTGGGTTCGATCCCCATCACAGCACCGGCCGTTACCCCGGGGAAGCAAACCCTTAGAAAATGCAGGAGGAAGCAGACCCTTACATAAAATGCATGCTGAAGTCGGATGCACTGGGCCGACAGGCGCAAAATAAAAAAAACCCACAGTGCAACGCACACCGCCTTGGGGATTAGAGAAAATAAGGCGAACGCAAAAAAAAAAAAAAAAAAAAAAAATTACTTTGGCTGTAAAAATTACATTTCATAGAAATAACCATTACTCCTTTCTCCTGGCTAGAAGTAAAAATTTACTATTACTTCTTCTCATTATTGCACAATTATTTTCTATAGCTCACTATAATCGTTTCACATTCCAGTATATTACATTGTCAGATTAGGACATTTTTATTTGTTATGCGATACCTCACACTAATACTTCTAGCATATGCTCTATGGGATTCATGACATTTTCTCTCTACAGGTATCATATCTAATGATAAATTACACACATCCTAGTCTAACTTCATGTTTTCCTCGGGGAAAAATTTCTGCTTGGTTTTCATATATCACAGCTGCTAATTGATGTCAGTGAATGTTCCCAATGCTTCTCGGGTTATTTTGCTATCAATGCCTACGCCTGCCAAGTTTTGCAGATATATGTTTTTATATATCTTCAAATCGCTGCTTTCCAACTCAGTGTAGCTGCTGATTGTTGTCAATACATATTCTTAATTATGCTCAGGTCATTTCTGTTAATGTCCATTTTATACCATTGCAATATCATTATACGGTATGTTCTTCAAGATAGAGTAGCTTAAAGAAAAACGCTTCAAATAAAACGCGGTTGCAGTGTAAATATCAAATCGTTCGATATGCAAATAGGGAACAGGGCAATGGTCTTTTCATATCTGCATAATAACAAACCTTGGTAACCTTGCCAGAAGCAGACTCCCTGTGTGAATAGAACAAAGCAAGAACATAGCCAACATAACTGTCTAATCAATCAAACGTGAGCAGAACAAAGAGAGAATGTAGTCCAGAGAAGGAACTACTTAATTAAACATGAGCAGAACAAAGAAAGAACATATCCCAGAGAAGGGAGTAATCAATCACACATGAGCAGAAGAAAGAGAAAATGTAGCCCAGAGAAGGGACTAATCAATTAAACATGAGCGGAACAAAGAGAGAATGTAGCCCAGAGAAGCGACTAATCAATAAAACAAGAGCAGAACAAAGAGAGAATGTAGCCCAGAGAAGGAACTAATTAATTAAACATGAGCAGAACAAAGAGAGAATGTAGCCCAGAGAAGGGAATAATCAATCCTCTTCTTCTTCGTCTTCTTTTTCTTCTTCTTCGTACGATGTCGAACGCCAACCTGTATTTTTTCGAAAAAAGCACCGGTCATCCTGAGGCTGTTGACACTGCAATTGAGCTTGTCTAGTGTTGCCACTGGTGATGGCCACATGTGCTTTTTCTGGTCCTCGTATGTCAGGCAGTTTGCCGCAGATGTTCAGCGGTCATTTTCCCGGTACCACAAGTGCATTCGTCAGTGTCACCTAACTTCGGTTTATTGAAAAGGTGGTACCTCAGTCTGTTGTGGCCTGCGCGGAGTCTGAAGACCACGACCTACTCTCTTCTGTTCAACTGGTAATAGGCATCGTTTTTTGTGTAGCCAGTATGTTCTGTTTCCCATTTGGCCATGTATCTGGCTCTAATAAGCCTTTTGCACTCTTCGTAGGTCACACTAGGGTCTGGTTGGGGTAGTCTTGCACCTTCTTTTGCCAGTCTGTCTGCCTCATCATTGCCTTGGGTGTTACATTGGGATGGAACCCACTGTACCACTACTCTTTTTGGTGCGGACTGCTGGCATAGTTGATAGAGTACTGCTCTTAAATCATTAAGTTCAGTATTTTTCTGGCTTTTTAGTGCTGTGACTACGGCCAGGGCATCTGTAAACAGGACTATCTGGCTTTTATTTCTTTGCCTGTCTGCATTGCTTCTGCTGCAGCCCTCAGTGCCTCTGCCTCCGCTCTGAAATGGCTTGAGCATTTTCCAGTTGCCACTGACAGTGTTATTTTTTTACAATTTGGTAGGCTCAGGAATACACCTGCCCCTCCGTTCTGTGTTGCGTTTGTTACAGAACCGTCGGTGTATGCATGGGTCCAGTCCTTGCTTGGGTAGTTTTTCGTTATGTGCCTCAGGGTTATGTCTCTTCTTTCTTTTTCAGTCTGGCTGTTCTTTTTTCCAATACCTGGTATATTTTCTACCACCTCCGGAATGATTTGCTGCTTCCAGGTAGGTTTGCGTACAGTAGGGATGGGCTTTGGTGTTAATGTGTTCATAGGGTCTTCGCTCATCTTTGCTTTGGCTATTTCTGCAAAGTTTCTCCGCTTTAGTTTTCCATTTCCAAATGTATTTAGTCTCTGATGCATTGGATGGTCTGTCAGTCTTCTGAGTTTCTCTGCTTGCTGCTGGGCTCTGCAGTCTTTTCTGTCGGTCATGGATCGCAGATTTGTAATGTTTTCAAGTTCTACAATTGGCGTTGACTTAATGCCTCCTGTTATAACTCTCATGGCTTGGCTTTTAAGTTTGCTAATTTTATCAAAATTTGCCTTTGCTGCTGTTGTCCATTCCGCAAGGCCATACTCGAGAACTGGTCTCACTCTTCCAGTGTACAGTTTCATTAGTATACTTTCGTCTGCTCCCCAGCTTGTGCCAGCATGTTTCTTCGTGATTGCCATTCTTTGTCTGGCTCTCATTCGGTTTCTCTCGATCTGAATTTTCCATGTCATCCGCCGATCAAATGTCACTCCCAGGTAGTTTGGGTTGTCGTTTTCCCGCAGATATTTGCCGTTAAGACTTATTTTGGTGTTCTGGGGTTTGTTTGAAAGCGAGAATATCGTACATGTTGTTTTTTTCTCATTTATTTTGACCAGCCATGAGTTCGCCCACTCCTCCAACGATGTTAGGGCCTGCTGCATCCGATTTCTTGCTATGGTGAGATTTTTTTCAGTGGTTCACATAGCCATATCGTCAGCAAACATGGAGCTGTGGACTCTTCTTAGTATATTCTCTGTGATGTTGTTTATATACACGAGGAAAAGTGTGGGTGACAGTACTCCCCCTTGGGGTACTCCCTGCTCAAGTGTCACCTTTTTGCTCATCTGCCCTTGTACTTGAACTCTGGCTGTTCTGTTTTCGAGGTAGTGGCTGATCCATCTGTACATTTTCCAACAAACTTCACTTCTTCGTAGCTTGACTTTAAGTCCCTCTTTCCACACCTTGTCAAATGCCTTCTCTAAATCCACCCAAACCGCTACTGTGTGTTTTTTCTCCTGGTAAGCATCCTCTATATTATGGGCTATGAGAGTGATTTGGTCCTCAGTGGATCTGTGCTTTCTAAAGCCTGCTTGCTGTGGAATTAGTATGTGTTTTTCTTCCAGATGCCACATCAGTCTGGTGTTTATCATACTTCCCATCAGTTTTCCTACACAGCTCAGTAGACTGATAGGCCTGTATCCATTTGGATCTGTTCTATCTTTTTCTTTCTTTGGTACTGGTATAAGTACAGCGTCTTTCCATGCCTGAGGTACAATTCCCCTTTTCCAGCTTTGGTTCAGGACTGATAGTAACTTCCTCTTTGCTGTTTGGCCCAACCCCATCAGCATTTCGTTTGTTACCCCATCTTTTCCGGGCGATTTCTTTTTCTTAAAAGTTCTCTTGCCTCTTCCATTTCATTCATTGATAGTTTTGCCATCATGTGCTCCTCTGGTGCCATATTGATGTTGTCGTGGCTCTTTTGTTCTTCACTAATGTCTGTATGCCTGTCTGTAGGGACATCAATGTGGTTTGCTCTGGCATAATGTTCTATAAAGGCGTTTGCTGCTTTTTTTCCAGTAAGCATGTTGTCGCTCTGCTTGATGGTAATTTGTTTATTTGATGGTGTTTCGTCATTCATGGCTCTGACTAACTTCCATAGTTTGTTCCCTTCTTTATCTAAATTGAAGCTTTCTGTTTGGTCTTTCTAGCTGTCTCTTGTTATTTGGTTTAGTGTTCTTCTGTATTTCGCCGTGATAGCCTTGAGGGCGATATTTGCCTCCATAGATTGTTCTCTCTCTGCCATGTTCCTAGCATTTGAGACTTCGTCTTCCGCTTTCTGCAATTCATCATTCCAATACGGCTTGTAGTTTTTCTTTGCCCCTCTTGGGATGGTTTCGGTGGCTGCTTGCATTATTGCTTTGCTTAGGCTTTCCACCATAGGTTTCATATTGATATTCCGTGTGTTGATGATTTCACACAGTCCATCTGTCAGCATTGCAAATCTGTCCCACTCGGCTCGTTTATAGTTCCAACGTGGGAGCGGTTTTGTTTCCTGTGGGCCTACTTCCATATCAATTTCTAGCTTAATTGGTCTGTGGTCTCTACCTGCCAATTGGTTGAGCACCTGGCGGTCTATTATGTGGTGAATATCCACCGTGGAAAAGGCCAAGTCTGAAGTAGAGGGGGTATGCCATGTTCTAGAATAGAAGCTAGGGCTGTCCTCCGGCCTATTGATAAGATAGAGATTTGTGTCTATCTTCCAGTCTTCCACTTCATCACCTCTGTTGTCTGTATCCGAATATCCCAACTAATCAATTAAGCATGAGCAGAACAAAGAGAGAATGTAGCCCAGAGAAATAACCAATTAATTAAACATGAGCAGAACAAAGAGAGAATGTAGCCCAGAGAAGGGACTAATCAATTAAACATGAGCAGAACAAAGAGAGAATTCAGCCCAGAGAAGGGACTAATCAATTAAACATGAGCAGAACAAAGAGAGAATGTAGCCCAGAGAAGGGACTAATCAATTAAACATGAGCAGAACAAAGAGAGAATATAGCCCAGAGAAGGGACTAATCAATTAAACATGAGCAGAACAAAGAGAGAATATAGCCCAGAGAAGGGACTAATCAATTAAACATGAGCAGAACAAAGAGAGAATGTAGCCCAGAGAAGAGACTAATCAATTAAACATGAGCAGAACAAAGGAAGAATGTAGCCCAGAGAAATAACTAATTAATTAAACATGAGCAGAACAAAGAGAGAACAAAGCCAACGGAAGTTATTAAGCAATCAAATGAAGTAAATATACTATGGAATCACACAAACATTAAATGTGTCTAATCTTCCTGATATTTTTTTAATGTGTCTAATTTTGCTGATATTTTTTTAATGTGTCAAATTTTGCTGATATGGTTTCTTCTTCTTCTACTTCGTTCGTTCTCAATCTCCCACTGCTAAACCGTGAAAGGGCTTTAGTAGCAGAATGTAGTCCAGAGAACGGAATACGTTGTGTCGTAGTTTACAGCTTGGCTGCGATATTTGCACCTTTCGTCCAACACATCCGAATTCAGCAAGCATTTTTTGAGTACCGGGTTAGCATTCCCTCTTCGATCTCTTCTCCTTAGCCAGTCTGTCCTGTTGCAGCCTGTTATCCAGGATCACCGCGTGGAGGTGTAGAAGGGTCTTGGCAGCTCTGGTTCGCCGGCCCTGATGCTAGCAGCCAGGTATGCGTCGCTGACCACTGCAGCTCATGCACTGCTCAGCATTTTGATCCCGCTGATATGGTTTAAATGTGTCCAGTTCTGCTTATTTTGTTTAAATGTGTCTAGTTTTGCTGATATTGTTTAAATGTGTCTAGTTTTGCTGATATTTATTTAATGCTACAAATATTACTGAAATCATTCAAATATCCAAGAATTATATTTTTTTAAACTGACACACTGGTTGGCGACAAATTAGTGCGAAAGTACGCAATTTATTTGGATGTTAAATATGTGTTCTATGTCCCTGAATGCCTCTTAGATTTTCATAATTTATGTCTTGATGTAAGCTCTACATATGCCGTCCTATGTTACTATGAATTCAAAGTATTATCAACTTTTAAGCTGTTCTAGTATTTCTCCAATTATTGTGTATGTAAATACTGGTTCATCACATGTTTGGCTAATTAGTATAATTGTTTTCAATATATTAACTTCCAATTCATATTCACAAGTTGTGTAATTGACCGATACGCCTGTTCTTGCAATTTTTAACAATATTGCATCATTAGCATATCTAAGATTGGGTTAGTTTATTCTTTGACCAACGTAATGTCTTGGTATTCCGTTGATCGGTTTGATTGTGTATCTATGTGTAAATGCTGAGTAGACAAGGTATTAACACAACTCTTGTCTCTATTCTCATTTTATTTGACCACATTATGTGTGACTATTGCCAAATCGTCTTGTTACTAATTTTCCAATATTGTTTACTTATTAATGTGGTGTTTTTCATGGGAAAGACACAAACTAATCAGTATTTATGGCTATGAAAAACATCACAATAACATTGATTAGTTTGTGAATTCCCATTCAAACCACATACAAACATACACAATATACAAGTTAACGCAATGTTGTCAATATAAACCGTTAACTTGAGAAATGAATTGGAGAGAAAATTATTAGGAAGACTTACATACCAAGGATAAATGTCATTTGTTTTATTTTTTCAACTGATAATTTTTGTTGGCTACGATAGTGTTTATACACAATTCATCACTCTAACCTTCTGATCTGTGAGCAATATTTAAATGTCTTGTCTTACCTCCTGATCTAGTAGCAGAATGCCAGTGGTGTCTTGGTCAGCGTGTTTCACCTGGTCCTGGCGTTAAGTGATGTCTCGGTCAGTGTGTTTCATCTGGCCCTGACGTAAGGTGGTGTCTAAGCCAATATGTTTCACCTGACCCTGACGTGACGATGGAACATGGTCAGTGTATTTTTTCTGACCCTGACCTGAGATGGAATGTTAGTCAGTTTGTTTCACAAGACCTTGACATGTGATTGGTTTTTGGTCAGTTTGTTTCAAAAGATCCTGACGTGAGATGCGATCACTAAGTCTGTATTGTTCACCTGACCAAGGCAGTGGCATTAACATCATTGAGTTTACAGTAGAAATAGAAGTGTCTAATACCGTACTAGACAATGCACAACAATTATCTATATTATATTACTAAGAGCAGAACAGAGATAGCTGAACCGTGTTTGGTTTATATGTGTATTTACAAAGAAAAGAACAAATACAATTTGTACATTACAGATGTTTAGGTACAAATAGGGTAAACATTCTTGCATACTCACGTTTGCATACATACATACATATGTATGTTTTGTGTATGTATGTGGGTGTAATTGATGTATGAGAGAGAGAGAAGCAGAGAGAAAGAGGGAGAGAAAGAGAGAGAGAGAGAGAGAGAGAGAGAGAGAGATCGCCAGAAGGGCTTATTCGTCAAACATTAGAATGCAATGCTGTCTATGTCATTAGGTCTGGTCCAGCAATCAGGCAACACCACTCTCGACATTGCTTTGTTTATATATATTACGTTCTGTCAGTGAGTCATTTTACTGACAAGATCTGCTGGCATGTGCAATGACTACTTGATATTAACGTTTACTTTTTTTACTGTTAAGAAATGTAATAAATATTACGAATAATGCATTTATGGATTTCGTGTTTTATTTAATATAGTACTAAACACGGGCGTGTTGCTAAGTGAGCTGTGGTTCATTGGTGGGCTGATACATGTAACCTATGCCATACCATTTTTTTTTTTTTGCATCAGCACACGATCAACATCTTCGTCGTCCGTCTGCATTGAAGATTGTGCTTCAACTGACTAGCCTCGATTGACACACGGGTAGTTCCTGGATAAAACATTGTAGGGCCACATTATATTTCCTCGTATGTTGCAAAAAATGTCTATTGAAGGTTGTGCTTGGAGCTAGCAACGTCACTATGTGAAAACCATTGCTACTGAAACTGCACTGCAAAAAAAATCATATTCAGATTTCCCTTAAAGCATTTACAGGTAAACCGAACGTAGTGTTCGAGCTATACTTCGCCAATCCAGAGTAACAGGCACATGATGATGAATGATGATGATGATGTCCCTAAATATAGACGAGATAGTTTCTGAGTCTTGTTTAGTTTTAATCTGCATCTTTTATTGAAGAAACTATGTATATTTCATTGTGCATAGAACACACAATTTGTAAAATGTGTGTATTTATGTGTAAAAAGTGCTCTAGCTTACACATAATAAACGAGGCAATAAATACCGGAAATTGTGATTTAAATATAACTGAAGTAAGGTAAGCAAGCCTTTTTATTTCCTTATCTTTAACTTTCTGCTGCAGTAACAATCAATGACCTTAATTCAATTGATGTCCTTTTTTCGTCTTGGTTGTTACCAATTGTGTGTGTCTTCATTTAAAGATTTCCTCAGTATATTTAAATGTCTGACCTGATGAGGATAAACAACGGCTCATTGATTCTAGATGAAACTCACATAACAAAAATAATGACTGGCTGAAATGTGCATGCCGTGCCAGATGAAGCAAAGCCAAACAACCAACAGGAGCAGCCAAATTGGCAGAGGATCTGCCGGCAAATTGCGAGCAGGTCATGACATGCGCAGAACAGACTGCACTTGCGCGTGTAATATGTTCCGGATCTATAAATCCTCTCCCAGATTATGGGCCAAATTAATTATACTTGCCATAAAATGGCTGGAAATATTCTTCATTCAAACTGAGAAAACGAACCATACCCTCTTTCCCACCCGAAGTACACACGCATAATAAGTTGGTTGTTTATAGAGTATTCTAGCCTGGTGTATAATTTCATTATTTGACCTGTGTGCTGAGGTGTGAAATTCTCTGATTTGCAAAGATTATACCCTAGAATGTTACACTGCACAGCCAATCTCCTCTAACGACACATATCAGTGTGGCATATGCCATATTCTCATCTCTGTTACACACATAGCTCTTTGGTAAAACACTTGATTAATATGAATGTCGTAGAAGATGTGCTCACAGTGTAAGTGATAAAGACCCAGAGTATTAGTTTCAAAAACCACAAAAGAAAAGTTCAAACAACTGGGAAAATACTAAATATGAACTAATCTATGCTAGATGTCTCAAACTCGTGACATTGCGCACCTATAGCTTTAAATACTGACCAAAATTACTCCGTCAAATCAACGTTATTTAATTAAACTGTTGTGGGAAAAACGAAATGATAGTGACTCATGTGTGACTTTAGACGAAGGATGCCTTACTTGATACCAAATGTCCAAGGAAGTGACGAGAATGCTTGTCCTCACACTCATGGAAAGTATTGCTCATTCCACACATTTGCACACATGCAGACACACACACACACACACACACATGCACACACACATACATACACACCCACAAACACACGATGACGATTTCATGAGTATATTATCATCATCTAGTCATTAGGCGTGGTAGGAAGGTGCAATCTGCTTTCCTGTATCGTTATCATGGTCAATGCCTACCTTCCTTCTGTAGTCTTTCATTAATACCATTAATTGATTGTTTTGTTGGTGATTCCTATTTGGCTTGGCTTCGTTCGTTCTCAATCTCCCGCTACCAAATTCTAAAAAAGCGTAAGTAGCAGAATGTAGTCCAGAGAACGGAATGCGTTGTGTCGTAGTTTACAGCTTGACTGCGATATTTTCACTTTTCGGTCCAACACATCCGACTTCAGCCAGCATTTTTGGAGTACCGGGTTAGCATTCCCTCTTCGATCCCTTCTCCTTAGCCAGTCTGCCCTGCTGCAGCATGTTATCCAGGATCACCGCGTGGAGGTGTAGAAGGGTCTTGGCAGCTCTGTTTCGCTGGCCCTGGCGCTAGCAGTCAGCTATGGGTCGCTGACCACTGCAGCTTATGCGCTGCTCAGCATCTTGATTCCTCGGTGAATCCTATTTGACTTGAAGCCCTCCTACCGTTTAGTGTTACAGGCTAGTGAGGTGGGTAGGTATTTATGATTTTGTTATCGGTTGTTCAAAGCATTCTCTGCCTACATGCACAATACATGGTATTGTTCCCAGTCTCAGCCTACATACACCATGTATGGTGTTGTTCCCAGTCTCAGCCTACATGCACCATAAATGGTGTTCTTTCCAGACTCTGCCTACATACACCATACATCGTGTTGTTCCCAGTCTCAGCCTACATACACCATGTATGGTGTTGTTCCCAGTTTCCGTCTGTCTATTTACATTATACATGGTGTTGATGCCCCTATTTGTCCGTCTATAGAAACCATTCAATGTGATGCTATCACCGTGTGTCGGAGTTGCTGTTTTCTTGTTTTTAAATTGCATTCTCCGTTTTCTATTGACCCCACAGCTGTTCCTAAATATCACATTGCACATGTTGTGGACGACAGTATAAATATATTACTGATGATGCGTCTTGTTGTCTTTGCTACAATGTGTGGGTGATTTGGTAATGATGATAGACGGCACATCACTGCATTTGCTGAGTCATTGTATCTATACATTCTGACGTCCATTCTAGTCATTTATGAACATGCTTCCCAGAAATTTGAATTATCCATCGTTAAATCCTTGTTAGCTAATATATATATATATATATATATATATATATATATATATATATATATATATATATATAGAGAGAGAGAGAGAGAGAGAGAGAGAGAGAGAGAGAGAGATTAAATGACCTAATATTTAAGAAAAGCTCAAGTACAGAAGATAGATCAATATTTAAATAGAACAAATGTTAAATAAAATTGTACCTCCAACAATAAAAGAAAGATTGTATTTACTGTTTGAACAGCCAACACACGCAAATAAAAACACAACTATAGGAGCTGACAAACCCCACCGGGCTGCTAAATCTGGTCAACCATTAAACTTTACATTCCTGTCCTGGCGCTTTCTGTTTTCCCAAACGCATCATCAGAAACTAAAAACAGCTTTCAATGAGTGAACCAATGCGTCCTCTTCCAGGCTAGATTTAACACGCGAAACTCCCAGCTGGCACATCGACACGATATTTGGAAAAAGGTGTGCTAAGCTGATGAGTTTCCAAAACTGTTTGCTTGGCCCTTTAGTAAAAATAACATCAACCAAAGCATGTTTTATATTCTAGTGATTGTCAGCAAACTCTACGTTTGTGCGGAGAAGACGTTAAATACACTGCTATTAATTAAAATAATATATATATATATATATATATATATATATATATATATATATATATATATATATATGTTTAAAATTGGCAAATAGCACCGTTCATCTCCCCTAAAATGCGTAGAGGTCTTCTTTTATTGCTGTTGGTCTCTTGTGGCTATTGTTTCTACAGAACGGAGCAGCCAGATCTATGTACAATTCTCCGTAGTCGCCTATTACAATACCTCATGAAGATTACAGTGTTATTATTATGTGTTCCTTTTTCCGGCCCCGGTAACATACGAACAATCTTGACATGCTCACTGGTTATTTACAGACTCTGTAGTAAGTTCTTAGCCAGTAAATACGTTAAGTTGAGTTAAGCTAAAAATAAAACAAAAAACAGTCTTCTAATGTGTCTTCTCTTCCTTAACTCATTGGCATATCCCTTTATCTATCTCTTTATATATCGTTCTATGTGTGTCACACTATCTCGTTCATACTGATCTTATACATTTAATAAATGTCACTGAAATGCATGATCGTATAAAGGATTTGAGTAAACGTAACATACGATTACAGTGTCCATAATGAATTACGTCACAATATAAAAAGACCACTGAAAGAAAACAAATCATTGCACACATAAATGACTAGCAACAATGATGTATCGAGCCACAAAAGACACTAAACTCAATTGAGTACATAACATAAGTAAATAAAGAACGCATTGTCAATGATGAAATCATGACGAAATGGCCAGACCTGGCGAAATACAAATATAAAAAATAGAGACAGTGAACAGAAAAATGGAAGCAAAATAAAGTTACGAAACTGTAACTAGAAAAATGTAAACATTACCAAAAATACGACTGCCATATTTACTGTCACATTCCTTCAAACCGAATCTGGTCTGTGAAAACAAAATTGTGTGAATAGATGAGAGAACCGTTTTAGCAAATCCAAAAAGCAATCCTTCATCTAAAGAGCTAGTCTTTCAATCGGTGTTGCCAATTTAGTTATTTTTCATTCGGCCAGCTCTGGTCGATTTTTCCTATGTTTAGCTGATAAAAAATAACTGCTTTGGCGGGTTGCCTAAAATCTAGCCTTTTAACAAAACAAAACACTTAAGTTGGTTTCCTTTGATCACTGTGGCAGAAAATGACGCAAGGTGAATGAACTGACAGCAGCGAGCGAATCATAGCTGGCTGCTTACATCAGGATCAGCTAACCACAGCTGACCTAGACCATATATGCCACAAAGTGGCGGCCTTGGAAACAGTCTGCAACCATGCAGCCTGACTAAGGGATTAGGGATCGAAGCGGGAAAGAAAATCCATCTTCACAAAAGCCTAGATGAAATTGGATGTGTCGGACCGAAAGGCGTAGATGTTGCAGTGTCCCAACGTCCTTCTCATGACGAATGCCAAAGAAGATATTAGGGCTAACTCCGATTGTACATGATAGATGTAGGTAGCATATCCTTTACAGAACATCGCGTCTTGCAACTGCCATCTATTAATATGCTGTACGTTTTTTAGTATGTGTGCCGAAAGGGAGGTTGGCATTCATTTATGTACGTTTCTTGGTATGTGTGCCGAAAGGGAGGTTGGCATTCATTTCTGTAGGTGCAAGAATGATCGCATCGATAAAATAAAACAGTGTCTGCCAAATTGGACACTGCGGGATTCGAACACGATGCTTTGAGATTATGAAACGGACCTTTGACCACTAAGCCACGCTGCCTCGTGTATATTACACAACGTCATTTAATAACATTGTTTCTTTTATGTACACGATGTGAACATGAACGACAGTTAAAACTGCCATGCTGAATTTTGCTTGCCAAAACCATTAAACAATATTTAGTATTAGCGATAAGAATTCGACTTAGTTTATGGACCACCGCCACATACATCACAGCTTTGTGATCTTGGCTTTCAGCAAGCTAACTTCTATCAAATTGATTTTTTGTTCAATTGGCTGGCGTCAGTAAACTCGTTATGCCTTTTGCGGAATTGTTTATTGTCAGATAATTCGTTTGGTTTTATTTATTAAAAGAATATTTGAGATAAGAAAAATGTGTTTGGTCTGTTCAGACTTGCTTTCACATGCTAACATTACTTGCATAGAAAGAAGTTATAGTGTGGTGCATTACATGCGAAACTAAAGAAACAAAATGCAAATAATGTAACAGGCTTTATATTAGGATTGCCAATTTGGCTTTCTTTTTTTTTTTTTTAAACTATATTCCAAAAATCTAGCATTTATTCTCAGAAAAGTCTTTCTTGTTTTAGAATAATCAATTTAAACCAAAAATTACACAATAACTATTTTAAGTGCCAAACACTGTAAACAAATTTAGAAAGAGATTTAAGTGGTTGGTTGCAGCAGCTTTCCTCACATCGCGATCATGCTGATGAAGCTGGGCCACTGTTCTCCAGCCAGTTGTGCTATGCTTGGTTTCATCTGTGTAACGCTCACTACCAAGGGATCACCTCAATCAACATCTCGTCAGCCAGACTGCCTTGAAAACAGAATGTTTCCAGAGACCGCTTCATGGAAGAGAGATAGTGGTCTCGATCAGTATATTGTGTCTGGCCCTAACTTGACGTCTTGATCAGAATGTTGTGCCTGACCGGACAAGCGTCTCAGTTCCCCAAATGTTCTGTTATATGAAGCTTGTGTTAGGTTGTGTTATGTTGTTGCTGTTGCTAACATGTCTGATCAGCATATTTTGCCTGACCTGACTAACATGTCTGATCAGTATATTTTGCCTGACCTGACTAACATGTCTGATTAGTAAATTGTGCCTGACCTGACTAACATGTCTGATAAGTATATTTTCCTTAACCCTGACTAACATGTCTGATCAGTATATTTTGCCTGACCTGACTAACATGTCTGATCAGCATATTTTGCCTGACCTGACTAACATGTCTGATTAGTATATTTTGCCTAATCTGACTAACATGTCGGATAGGTATATTTTGCCTGACCCTGACTAACATGTCGGATCAGTATATTTTGCCTGGCCCTGACTAACATGTCTGATCAGTATATTTTGTCTGACCTGACTAACATGTCTGATCAGTATATTTTGCCTGACCCTGACTAACATGTCTGATCAGCATATTTTGCCTGACCTGACTAACATGTCTGATTAGTATATTTTGCCTGACCCTGAATAACATGTCTGATCAGTATATTTTGTCTGACGTGACTAACATGTCTGATCAGTATATTTTGCCTGACCCTGACTAACATGTCTGATCAGTATATTTTGCCTAACCTGACTAACATGTCTGATCAGTATATTTTGCCTGACCTGACTAACATGTCGGATCAGTATATTTTGCCTGACCGTGACTAACATGCCTGATCAGTATATTTTGCCTGACCCTGACTAACATGTCTGATCCGTATATTTTGCCTGATCTGACTAACATGTCTGATAAGTATATTTTGCCTGACCCTGACTAACATGTCTGATCAGTATATTCTTCCTGACCCTGACTAACTTGTCTGATTAGCATATTTTACTTGACCCTGACTAACTTGTCTGATTAGCATATTTTGCCTGTCCCTGACTAACATGTCTGATCAGTATGTTTTGCCTGACTCTGACTAACATGTCTGATCAGTATATTTTGCCTGACCTGACTAACATGTCTGATCACTATATTTTGCCTGACCTGACTAACATCTCTGATCAGTATATTTTGCCTGACCTGACTAACATGTCGGATCAGTATATTTTGCCTGACCCTGACTAACATGTCTGATCAGTATATTTTGCCTGACCTGACTAACATGTCAGATCAGTATATTTTTCCTGACCCTGACTAACATGTCTGATCAGTATAGTTTGCCTGACCTGATGTTAGTCTTCCTCCCCATTGTGTTAGGTTGTTGTTGTTTGCGAATTCCCCCAATGAGTAGGTTTACTCTTTTGTGCGCCCTGAAAAGGACGTTAAGTGGCGGGTTGCAGCTTTCCTCACATCCCGAGCGTGCTGCTGAAGGTGGACAGTGGTCCTCCAGGCAGTTGTACTATGCTTGGTTTCATCCTCGTTTCACTCACTACTACACCTCGTTAGCCAGGCTGCCATGAAAACAGTCCATATCCAGAGAAGAGCTACGAGGTGAGGGTCTTGGCCAGTATATTTTAACTGACCTGACAAATATGTCTGATCAGTATATTTTGTCTGCCCAGACGTTAGTCTTCATACCCTTATGTTAGGTAATCTGCTTCTATCAGTGGATTTGCATTTAGAGTGTAGTATCTAGCTAAGCGAGTGAGGGGTGGAAAGGTTTGATACAGGTTCGTTCTCAAGTATCAACACGTTGTTATCTGTTCAGTTGAAATAGGTACCTGACTTGCTGTTAGCGAAGGCAAATCGTCAAGGATGGGAACTTCTACACCTGCGTCATCCCTAAAGCTGAGACACAGAACAAAGCAGTCTCTAGCATGGTTGACTATATATTTAACATTTGTGGCATGGTTGACTATATATTTAACATGTGGGGCATTGTTGGCTATATATTTAACATCTCTAGCATGGTTGACTATATATTTAACATTCGTGACATGGTTGACTATATATTTAACATCTCTAGGATGGTTGACTATATATTTAACATGTATGGAATGGTTGACTATATATTTAACATCTTTAGCATGGTTGACAATATATTTAACTTCTGTAGCATGGTTGACTATATATTTAACAGGTGTGGCATAGTTGACTATATATTTAACATTTGTGACAAGGTAGACTATATATTTAACATCTGTAGCATAGTTGACTATATATTTAACAGTTGTGGCATGGTTGACCATATATTTAACATTTGTGGCAAGGTAGACTATATATTTAACATTTGTGGAATGGTTAACTATATATTTAACATCTGTAGCATGGTTGACTATATATTTAACATTTGTGGCAAGGTAGACTATATATTTAACATTTGTGGCAAGGTAGACTAAATATTTAACATTTGTGGCATGGTTGACTATATATTTAACATTTGTGGCGAGGTAGACTATATATTGAACATCTGTGGCATGGTTGACTATATATTTAACATCTGTAGTATGGTTGACTATATATTTAACAGTTGTGGCATCGTTAACTATATATTTAACATTTGTGACAAAGTAGACTATAAATTTAACATTTGTGGCATGATTTACTATATATTTATATATGTCATTTGTGGCGTGTTGATTGTTTAATTGACATTTGTGGTAAATCGATTGCATATCTGATAAACGTGTTACGTTTATTGTCTTCACATTAGTGAGATAAATTGATTGTTTAAAAGAAATTTTAAGCATGGTTGAATGATTACATGACATTTGGGGTAGACTGATTGCTTACCTGATTTCTGTGTTACACTTATTGTATTCTTTACATTAGTGAGATAAATTAATTGTTTAAATGACCTTTGTTATGTGTCGATTGTTTACTTGGCCTTTGTTATATGTTGATTGTTTACTTGACTTTTGTTGTCGATTGTTTACTTATGATTTGCTATATGTTGATTGTTTATTTCACTTCTGTTATTGATTGTTTACTTGGCTTTTGTTATATGTTGTGCGTTTATTTAGTCTTGTTATGAGTTGATTGTTTACTTCCTTTTTGTTGTTGATTGTTTACTTTACCTTTGTTATATGTTTGATTGTTTACTTGTCCTTCTGTATATGTTGATTGTTTACTTGAACTTTGTTATTTATTGTTTCCTTGACCTTTGTTATACGTTGATTGTTTACTTGACCTTTGCTATATTTTGATTGTTTACTTGACGTTTGTTATTGATTATTTACTTGGCCTTTGTTATTGACTGTTGAGTTAACCTTTGTTATTGATTGTTTGCTTGACCTTTGTTATGGATTTTTTACTTTTCCTTTGTTATATGTTGATTGCTTACTTGGTCTTTGTAGTTTGTTGATTGTTTACTTGGCATATTTTGTTGACTATTGATTGTTTACAACAATATTTGGGGCATGTTTACTTTACATTTGTCATATATTGATTGTCTATTATCATTTTTAAGACACTAAAATTATCGTTTACTTGACAATTATGGCATATAGATTTTCCTGTACATTTGATATCACGCCACAAAAATAAGTTCAAACACATGTGTTTACTATTATTAAAACATTCACCATAAATGTCCATTTTTAAAAGATAAACAACAAAAACAATTAAATGATGATAAGGATGAGGATGATGATGCCAAGTGTCATCTCCGCATCGAAGGTTGGCTGTAATGGATCTTCAACATCTTGTCTCTTGCCTTGAATGTACACCGACATATTGTTGTCAGTTCATAACTCGATATTGTCTTCCCACTTATAGCGCTATCTTCATATTGCCCGCCACTGTTAACCTTTCTTAAAACATTGCTTTGAGTAATTGTGTCGTGTCTCTGTATACGTCCTAAATATTTTATTTGCATAATTTGTATTTGCCAAGTATTTCTCATCACCTTAAAAGTCTCTGCATAACCTCCCTATTTGTTCGCTTTTTCTTCCATGAGAAGGGACCCATTTTGGTATATCCACATTTCAAAGGCCGCTACTTTATCAATAAGCTGATGGGCATCGTCAATGTAACACTGAAAGGGAGCGGTGAAATATTCCACAGACAGAGGCTACTAACGTGAAATGAATTGTATATTATGACTTCCCTGACTTGTCACAATGAACTGTTAGAGCAGGTCTATTATATGAAATGCTTGGACACGCTCATAATGCACCTAATTTCAGCTCAGTCTAATCGAATGGAGTGGATGTTATTGGCACAGCAGATATTGTATATCGTGCACATCTAGCTGATAATGTAATCGATACATCACACAGGTATACAGCAGCAAACAACAGTGTCTAAGCGTACTAGTTTCTGCCCTGATCAATAAAAACATATATAGGTAATGGATCAGTGACTCCATCGGGACAAAGAAATTACTATATCTAATCATTTTCGCTATTTATTGCTTTGTCCTTTCTTTATCATAGTGTGACGGACACGTTCTTTAAAAATTTAGCATGAAATTGAGCATTTCAATTCTTTCTAGAATTGACCATCAACATCATAAAAGCATGAAGCATGATGGTGATGTTGTGTGCACCGTTTATACGACTGCAGAACGTCTTAAAACGGTGTGCACTTAATTTGTTTGGCAGTACAGATTTGGTAAGCTGAACAGGGTTCTTAAATAGCTGAAAGATGTCAAGTTTGATATACGAGTTCTTTACATTTCACCATCGGATACATGTTTAGGCTTCATGGATTCACATTAACGATTAAATACTCGAGTGATCATTAACCTGGCATAGAACACAGATAGTTGTACAATTGAAAGCAAAGCTCAAGGTTGGATAGTTGAGAAATGATAGGACCTGGATCATGCATCGGTTGATGCGAGTTGATCAATTGGGATGGGATCAAGATCCTGAGCAGTGATTGAGCTGTACAGGTCAGCTACGCAAAGCTGATTGCTAGCGTCAGGGCCAGCGACCCTGAACTGTCAAGAGAAGGAGAAGAGATTGAATAGGGAACGCTAGCCCGGTACCCAAAATTGACTGCTGAAGTTGGATGTGTTGGACCAAAAGGTGCAATTATCGCAGGCAAGCTGTAAACTACAATACAGCGCATTCCGTTCATCTTGCTATTTGCAAAGCTCTGTTCAGAGTTTGGTAGTGAGAGGGTGAGAACAAATGACGACAACGAAGAAGAAGAAGAACAAGAACAAGAAAACGAAGAAGAAGAAGAACAACAACAGCAACAACAACAGCCACAACAATAACAACAACAATAACAACAACAAGAACAAGAGAGGGGAGATAAATTGGTATGGGCCTTCTCTTGCAAGAGTGAGAGGTTATGTCGCGGAAAGGAGTGTTACATACATCAAGTTTCAGTAAGGATATGGAGATCAAGACGTTGACTTCAGCTCTGGGGTGGTGTCTATTTGAGATCTCTTTAACAAAGATTGTCATCATTTCGGACTGTAAATCCTTGATTCGGAAGATAGAGAAAGGCTGACTATGGCATACGTGGATAGCTAGTATGGGGGTATCAAGACATAAGGAGCTTGTCTGGAGTTAATATCGTGGTCATGTTGGGAATTATAGCAATGAATGACAATTAGTCTTCGCCTCATAAGCGCCCCTAATTGGGACTTTGGATGTGAAAGGGTGTGGTCGATCAATTAACACTTTTCGGATGTTCACATTGCAATCGATGAACCCTCAAGCTGTATAATTATGAAATCGAACGGAGTCGAGCAGAAATTGGTGTCTCGAAGGAAGAGCATGAGAGCGTGGAACTGGAACCATCCAGTATCCAGTTCCCATTTTCTGAAAGAGACTAAGCACCTGTAGGATTTTAATTTTTAACAACACATCAGCTATTTATCATTTGAACAACACACACACACACACACATGTACATAAACACCTAATTGTGGTTGGGGGGTGGGGGGAGAAGAGAGGTGGAAGTGGTAAGTGATTTGGGTCGTTACATTGAGAAGGCCCGACGTTTTATGATGGATTGTGACGAAGTGGGACGGTGGAATCCAGGCATGAGATGAGGGGGAGGGGGAGAGGGTAATTTAGATGGGTTTTTTTTAATTTGCGAGAACACACATTTGGTACAGTAACATATTTCGAACGACGCCAAGTTACAGCTGCTTTATCTTGTTATCACTAACATTGCTACTTCATTCCGTAGGGTGCTCAGAGAACCACCTTTTTTGGGGCGTAATACTTTTGAGCGATGTTCAAGAGCTTAGGTTTGGATGCTGACTAATTTTAATAGCTCACACGCCTTGAAATAGCAAAACAAAAAGGGGCCAAAAGTCGAACCATAAAAAGAGCTTTTAACTGAACAAAAATGTTTTTAAGTAGTTCGATCTTTCTAACAAATTTCTTCATGTTAAAAAACTTACATACGTCTACTTCTGACTGAAGACATTTATTGCTTTGTTACAGAGTTTACTTACTAAGATGTCAATTATCACTAACAGAAAACATTACCTGTTTTGGCGCTGATTACTTGCTAAGATATCAATTACAGCTAACAGAAAACATTAAGTGATGTGGGGGCAGCTTACTTGGTAAGATATCAATTACAGCTAACAGAAAACATTAAGTGATGTGGGGGCAGCTTACTTGATAAGGTATCAATTACAGCTAACAGAAAACATTAAGTGTTGTGGGGGCAGCTTACCTGATGAGGTATCAATTACAGCTAACAGAAAACATTAAGTGTTTTGGGAGCAGCTTACTTGGTAAGATATCAATGAAAAAAGATCGATTATTTTTTAAAGTATCGTTTTACTGCATGGAAGATTAAAGATACAGTACTCGAGGAGGCACAAACACAAAGACAACTTATTGCAAGAATCAGAACAAGACAGACATCCTTTTTGGGGGCATGATATGAGAAGAGGCGGCTTACAGCACGTACAACTGGAAAGATAGCAGGAAAGAAAGACAGAGAAAGGCCGAGAGAGAGGGTGCTGGACAGCCTGAGAAAATGACATGGGCGACAATCAACAGAAGAATTGGTAAACGACACACGTGAAAGAAATGGTAGGAGGGCCATAATCAACAACGCGAACCGGCAGTGCAGCTGATGATGATGATGATCAATACTTGACATAACTCTCCGTCATTTGAAAACAGATTGCTGGATGCGGTCAAAGTACAGGGTTCGATCACTGTTATAGAGCACGCCCTAGGTAACCCAGCTGTAGATGACTAGTTAGTTTACATTTAGTGAAGGAAAGGCAATGAGAAAGATTATTGGCTACACCATTTGATATAAAGCTCAGACAAAGTACAATGTTGCCTCGTCACATTTTATTCCAGACAGCAGTGTCTAATACTATAGTCATACCTATATCTGGTGTATAAAAAAGACGTTCCGTTAAAACTTGAACCTCCACGAACACAACAAGTATGTTGTGTTCGTCTATTCAGATGAGGTCACACTTGTCTTGATTCCCACGATTACGTTACATGGAGACTAGAAGGACAGATGCTATGATGGTAGTCAGTGGTAAACCAAAGTAATGAATACCAACTGTCGTATTGTGGCTTTATACCACGATCTTAATACTCGCGCTTATCATCATGAAGTGTCGTGCCGGCATGCATTGGTGATCAATTTATTTCATAACTGCCTGTCTTTTGGGCATTTCAGCGCTTCAGAAATTATGTTTTACAATCCAGACCATCATGTGTCATAATTTTCGTGGCCTTCATCTGTTCTTTTGCCCTTGATATTTTCCATTGTAAGAAGACTTTCAAGATATTCTTTTTTGAGTATGTAGCCAAGTATAACTGCCTGTATTCTTTTTATTTTCGTTGGTAGTTGTCTACTGACACTGTTTTCGTGTTATGATGTAGAAGGTATACGAAGCATTTTTGTTAGTAAACACAGCTCTGTCGTTTTCAGTGATTCAGCCATTTCTTTGTGTGTCGTCCAGTCTAAGGAACCACAGCTCTGTCGTCTCCAGTGATTTCTTTGTTTGTCGTCCAGTCTTAATGAACCACAGCTCTGTCGTCTCCAGTGATTCAGCCCTTTCTTTGTTTGTCGTCCAGTCTAATGAACCACAGCTCTGTCGCCTCCAGTGATTCAGCCATTTCTTTGTTTGTCGTCCAGAACTCAACCGCACACCATGATAATGGCTCTACAAAACAATGCAGGGGGAACTGATTGGTCTTGATGTAAGACGCGGTCCTCGTGTGCTGAAAATCGTGGGTTCAAATCACGATGAAGGCCGAGATTTTTCATGTGGACTTTCTGATATCTCTGACGCCCGTGTCCAATGTCGCGCATGTTAAAAAATCCCTCGGCAGTTGGAAATCGAGAAGAGCAGGCTTAACGATGCTGACTGGGCAAAATATAAAATTATGTTAAAAATCTACACAATCTGTTACGGGATCCTCGCCGGTGTTACGGAGTTGGTGCATTGTGATGAGACTCTCCGGAAATACGAAACGAAGCACCTATGGGTATAACCGTGTGCAATGATGATTATTCGACTAAACTAAACTAAACACTGTAACATTTCTCACTCAATCTTTCTCTCTCTCGCCTTTCTCTCTCTCTCTTTCTCTCACTCCAGCTCTCCCTCCCACCCTCCCACAATACACTCTCTCTCTCTCTCTCTCTCTCTCTCTCTCTCTCTCTCTCTTAAAATGAACAAGGCTCGGCTTGTTAGCATATTCTTTATATTCTGCAAACATGCTTTTGTCATTGCCATTTCACTCTTTATTTCGAAAATGCTTCAAACGTTGTCTGTTATGGTGGTCCACGTATAACTAATGTGTGTTGTTTGCTTTAGTTTCGCATTTATAGTTTCTCTTTACCTAACGTAGCTTATCCGTGTAACAGAATACTTCTTCTGAAAAAAGGTCAAGTCAAACATTGCCTTCAGGGATGAAGTGTGAAAGGTGTGTTGTAGATGTTTGTGAGGTGAGCTGAACATGCAGTTTCATTTCTCGCTGACTTGACATCTGAAATAGTAAGTTATGTATCTATTTACAGTTAGGGTAGAATTTGTAAAAGGTCGAAAAATGACAATTAAGACGAGACTGAGACGGTATTGTGGATTACAATACGTGTTTTAAAAAACCCTAACAGTATGTCCAGATACGCTAAGAAACAAATGAGAACGAAACCCGCTATATGACTAAAGGGCCAGGATCGTTTTCGTTGACAAACATACTATATACACACACACATATACACATACACACACACACACACACATATATATATATATATATATATATATACACACACACAAGGGGCTTGTTATAAGTATTTACCGTGACCATGAAGGAGTAGGAGGAGAAAGTTGAGCACAGTGCTTTTTCCTTCTCAATTATTCATTTTTTGCCATCTCTGCGTGACCTTGAAAAGACCTTCTGAATAAAGTAACCCATTTTTTTTAACTAAACCAATTATCACAAGCTAGTATGACATCTTCGTCAATGTCAAAATGATTTCCTTTCAGCTGTTTTTAAAGTTTTGGAAAAATAAAAAAAAGTCTGATGGAAAGAAGATACGAAGAATATGGTTGGTGTGGAAGAATTTACATATTCAAATCGTTGGCGGTTTGCAGCACAAGTCTTGCTTTATTTGAGGGCTAGCTGTCTTGAAGCAAAGGCAGAATTTAAGTGCGCGCTATCCCCCGTTTTCTGGTCACAGTCTCTTTTAGTTTGGTAAGGAGATCTGCATAATATTGCCCATTAACCGTGTTGCCATTAGGCAGGTAATCTTTGAATATGACACCTTTGACGTCCCAAAAAAGCATCACTTTTCTTGCAGATTTATGTGCTCTTGGCTTGACATGTGTTGGTGAGCCCGGGGTTTTTCACTGCATGCTGGAAATTTTAGATTGTGGGTCATAATGGTGAACCCAAGTCTCATCTACTGTCACCATGGTCGGCAATTTGTTTTTCGACCGTCACATATTTAGCAATTGGCCACGGCAATCAACCCTCATTTGTTTCAGTTCACATCTCAGCAGACGCGGGACCCAGCGGGCGTCACACTTTTCTCATGATCTGTTGTGTAAAATTCTAAAAATTGTACTTTCACTCAGTTTTACTGACCTAGATATCTCTGCAATTGTCATTGTTCTATCCTGGTCAATGATTTTCTTCACTCTTGCAGCATTTTCATTGCTGCACTCTGGGATGCACTTCCTGATCTTAGAAGATCAGCAACATGGGAACGGCCACACCAAAAACTACCTACACCATTTTTTTACAAAGCATACGAAGAATGTCAGCATAAATTTACAGTGGGTGGTGAGGAAATAGATCAGGTCACACATTTTGAATATCTGGGCTCCAGAATTGACAAAAATGGCAACTGCTCGAAAGAAATCAGAAGAAGACTAGCTATGGCAATGCAGCGACTGAACAGCCTGAAGAAATTATGGCAGAGCAACAACAAAATGATAAAAGTAAAAGTGTTGAGATCCTGTGTTTTTCCTGTGGCAGCTTATGGCGGCGAATCATGGACGATTACCAAAACATCTAGACAAAGAATCGAATCCTTCGAGTCAAAATGTTACAGAAAGATCCTCAAAATACCCTGGACAGAGAAAAAAACAAATGTAGACATTCGGCAAGAGTTGAGCATAGAGGAGAACTGGTTTATGAATTCCATTTTGGCTAGAAAATGCAAATACTTTGGTCACATCAAGAGACACAACGGTCTCGAGAGAACAGTGGTCGAAGGTATGGTGATAGGCAAAAGAGGAAGGGGTAGACCAAGAAGACGATGGCACCAAGATATCCAGGAATGCCTGAGTATGACAGTGGCGGAGGCTGGAGTTTTGGCAAGAGAACGAGTTTCTTTCAGACAGACTGTGATGGGAGCGACGTTCTACAAAGGACATGCTACATGATGATGATGATGATGATGATGATGATGATGATGATGATATATATATATAAATGAGTGAGATAATGACTGGACACGTCAACACTTATTAGACACACTACAATCACATACACAAATACACACACAGAAAAACAGTCATTAGAGAAACATATTGTTAGATGGCAATATAGTTGGAGGATATATGATTACACATCAGACACACCATGTACAACAGACACACCACACACATCAGACACACCACACACATCAGACACACCACACACATCAGACACACCCCACACATCAGAGACACCACACACATCAGATACACCACACACACCAGACACACCACACACATCAGACACACCACACAATAGAATTATTATGAATTGATCTAATATTTTCTTCAACAATATAAAAGTAATGAATATTAATAAAGAATTCCGTACCTTTAATAACATATTGTGTGTGCCAAGGTTAAGAATCAACCCATGCTCCACACAGAGAAATAAAACAAATTCACAGTACAGAACAAAACAAATCACCGTTGAGAGTGATCCTTTCACATAATCCTGCCTAGAAACCAACTGCATATCCATCTTTGTTTCCCGAACACGCTATTATAGTTGACATATGCATGTCAATAAATATGCTAACATGCAGGAAAGCAGAGAAAATGTAATGAAGTCGAGGCGAAAATTGTAAAAGTTTCCTCTTGCTGCAGGAAAATTTATGTCATGGGTGTGTCATGCATCTTTCTACAGTTGTTCAAAAACACATTGGAAATAATTGATAATACTTGTAAAACTATTTTTGATTTGTGACATTCATCAGCACAGATGTCACCTACTACATCTGCAAAATGCTCCTCGACACTGCATGAGGAACTTCTTGTGTAGTTTCTATATATCTATGTTCTTTGCGCGCTAAATTCGGCACATAAGGCAGAAACAAATGACATTCAGTTGGAACGGTGTGACGCCACTGTTTTTAGATCTTGTACGAAGCTGAGGCCCATAGTTAAGCCCTCTCGGATGACTGTTCTTCTGGGTGTTTCATTGCGTCTCCATCTTTTCCGAACTCCCATTGGTGCTAATTGGAATGCTTGCAATGGACGGTGGTTATTGGTCCTTCTAAGGACATGTCTGATGTATGTTCAACGTTTTTTTTTTCCGAATGATTATCGATACGTATAGTTGGTTTAGGTTTATCTCTGTTCGTATCAAGTCATTAATTTTAAACTAGTCCCAGCGAATATTCAATAATTTTCATAGACCTTTATTTTCAAATACATTAAGTTTGTTTTCCAGCGCGTTTGTTGTCTTCCAGCTTTCACACGTGTGTCAGGACTGATATTACGATTGAGTTGAATAATCTGAGCTTGGTATGTTTGCTCAGTGTCGTTGATTCCCAGATGTTGCTGAACTGATTAAAGGCACATGAGGCCAAAGAAATGTTAGTGGAAATTTATTTCGTGGACGTGCAGTTTACATGCCATAAATTTTACTTCTAGCTCTGGTGATATGAGCTTCTGCATTGATGCATAAGATACAAGTGTCAAGAGTGTGACAAGCTGGGAATGGTACTTTAACCATCTACAGTCAAGTAGCTCTATATACTGAGTACAAATCAGTCAAAAGTACTTATCAACATCAGGTGAAGCTGCTTTACTATCAACTGGATCCTCGCCATGGATATTATTACTGACAATCGCAGAGAAGTCACGTAGTGGAACGTATCCATAAGCTGCTGACTTCAAGTAAAGGAGGGAATATATTTTTAATTTAGTTTTTCTGCCTCCAAAATCTGTTTAACAAACACACGATAATTTGCACCTGACAATTGACGATACTCGTCAAACCGAGCTTCTAGATTATCAGTCTGTAACTTTCTCAGCAACATGAATGTTTCACCTGTTGTAATGAAGGCATATTTTGCTAGTTCAATTACTGCAGTCACAGTATGCAATTATGCACTGTGTGTTTCTTTCGTCAGCTTTCCATTGGAACCAGATAAATGTCCCCACTTTATCAAAAATGCTGCAAAGTTATCTAGATAATGAATCGACTCATCATTAGCAGATGTTATTGGCTTTGAAAATAGATTCCGTGTAATAGTGCCACTGAAAAATTTGCCACCATCTCAATAAGATCTCAATGAACTCTGCTGTTACCGAATTGGCATCAAGGAGACGTAGAGCAGCAATGTTTTTTCACTGAAAATTGTCAAAGTCAATGAGATTGACTTTATGTCCCTGGTGGAAGGAAAAATAGCCGTGTAATTCAGTTGGGGCTAGTTTCGCAATATTTAAACGCCCCTTGCTTTAAAGTTGTTTCAAATAGAAAAAAAAGGTAGCAACTGAAGTGTGGTCAGTACGACAAGCAGGTTCTACATGAAGAAGTGATCTCCTTGCAGAAGGGTAAATTAATGTTCGCATTGCATTTTTTAGATTCATCCAATTTCTTCAGATGCATTTCAGCAAGTGCACAGAATCGTACAACAAGAAAAATTTTTACAAGTATAACTGTTTGGTTTCAAAAGATTCGTATATGCTTTTCTGTTAACAGCATTATTAACTGCAAGAACTGCCATGACTGGAAACCACAGTCCTAACATAACGTTGATGATTTGTCGTAACTTTGTGCCCAGATGGTCTGATGTCATCCTGTGCATTGGTGCAAGTTCTACCACTTCCTGATAATTTCCTAATACTGAAGAAATTAAGAAAGCCTGCACTGTTGTTGTTGTTTTTGTAGAATTTGAATCAGTATCTAGTAGCTGAGCTGCTGAGTAAATCACAGCTGATATAACATCTCATCCATTTGTATGGCTACAATCTTCCCAGCTCACTAAGTTTCCATGCTTTAATCTTCATATACCTGGAGATGCTCCCATCATCAGTAGACACTGAAAATAGAGATGTTAAATTTCTAAACGTGCTTGGATGAGGCAGACATAAGACACAAAATTTTCTAATAAATATTTTAACATGCTTTATGAATAGCAGAAATGCAAAGCACAATGTACAGCTACTGTAGCGATTTCAATGTTTTTGGGTGATACAAAGTTGCAACTGCTCTGCCATAAACGTTAATTGCTTTTAGAAAATTGGCATATTGATCTCTTTCATATGAAAGTAGTAATTCTTTTGCACTTTGCATGTTTCCTCTACTAAGTCACTAACAGCGACACTGAATTGAGAAGTATCGGGTTTATATTCACTGTAATGAATCATTAGATTTTCAAGCTGTGATCACCTTTCCAGGTCACTGTTATTTATAATCCAATAAAGATGTTTAGCAGCAACCTTTTTATTTCTGAGAAAGACTAATACGGACATGTAAGATAGCATTTTTATGCTGACAATTATGTAAGGTGCAGTGTTTTCTTCGATAGCCATACAGTACAGTACAATACATATATGCGATCCATACAATACATGTATGCGATCCATCTAGAAAAGTAAACTTCTATTGCTTTTCTAACAATTCTTTCAATTTCGTACTAACCTGAGACTGACGATGTGGTAGTTCTGTACAACATCTGATGAAAGCCAGTCATTTATTTTGTATACGTGTTTCCCACAATTTCTTCAGCACGTACCTCTGGATAAGTGTGAGATTGGTGTATGTCAACTGATAGGAAGGCAGATCGGGAAACAATGATGGATATGCATTTGGTTGTAGAACAGAACACTTTCGTGGAAGCACATGCTTAACTCCAGATTTTTCGGTGCAAGTATCACTTAAAATAACATCACACGGTCGAAAATGGTTGATACACACCCAAAAAAAATAGTTGATACACACCACGCTGGCATTAGTTGGTTCAAAATCGCTCCTAGGTAAGTATTTCATCCACTATTCCCTCATTTCTGCATTAAGTGGAAACTTAAATACACTCACATAACCACATTGCTGTCGTAATTTGATTTACATGCAAGAACATTACATTTAGAAGGCATTTTCGATGCCAATCGCCAAATTCAAAATTCTCGTCTGTGTTTAAAACCAAGACTTATAAAGTGACGTCCCAATTTGTGCCGGTTGCCCTTTAACTAAATTACGTCATGGTTAAACCATGGTCCACTTTAGATAGGCCTTCGGACTCACGGAAAAACACCCTTCAAAGACCAACGACTAAATGACGAAACTTGCATGTGTAAACTATTGTCCGTTTCACAATGGTTGCCGTCAATTGCCGCCTAATATCTTAATAATCACCACCGATATGTGTGATTTTTTGCACGTCAACTTATCTTTTCAATGTCCCAATGACTTAATAATTTACATTGTGTCAGGTCGTGTCATTTTCTTAAAATGGCTAGTTTCTTTGACATTTGTTAGCAAATGAATTATTTTGTCCCTTGAGAAAATAATTTACTGTAATTTTTGTTAATGCCATTCTTTAGGCATTGCGGTCTATCCAATTCGAAAGAGATTTTCTACATTAGGTTCTACATAACGCCCTTTTGTAAAGTAGTTCATGTGTTTTAGAAACTGTAAGAAGTAACTGGGCATTTCGTAGAAAGAATGTGTGAAAATGTAAAAGCACACGATATATTGGACATATAAAGTACATACTTCAGATGGATAAGTTTAGTTTTATAAATATAAGCTGGATCAGACAATAAATGGATATAATTCATTTCTGAGATTCATCTTCTAGCTGATTGGGGTAGCCATGAAAAGGATAGTTTTGTCAAGGTGATAGAAACTTCCATTTCTCGGAAAGCGAACATGTAAGTTAATATTTCATTTAATCATCGTAGGATGATTCTAACACATTGTTGACTGCTCTCGGAAGAAAGAACGACAGTCCACCTTTTTTTTCAATAGCCCTCTTCCTTTTTCAAGACAAGTTCCTCACATTTAGATTAGTAATATTTGTCTATATTTAAGAAGGCTGCATACTTTAGTTCTTTTATATAGCTTAGTATGAAAGTTTTATTTTCAGCTGCTGCTTTTCCTTTAAGGAGTACCACCTAGTGAGGATTATTATTTTTATATTTGTTATAACTTTATTAAAAATGGATATATCCATGTACATCTTAGGTAGGTTCTATAAATATGATCACCCTATATCATGATATCAAGTATTGTAATGTAGCATTCAAATGTTAATTTAAAACATATTTAAACAAACATTTAAAAATTTATATTATAAAAAATGTAAAACTCTGCTCTAATTTCTCCTGTGTTTTTGATCATACACACTTCATTTTTTCTTATAATGATATTCAAGATTATCCCTTCATTATAGACTACAGCCAAAGCTTCATCTTTTACAAATCTGTTTTTATTAAAATTCAAATATTAATATTTACTCAATTTTGTTTTAAAATGTGATATTCTAAATTATAATTACTGTAACGCATTGTAAGATAGCTTGATTTCCACAACTAAGCCATGGTGTTCTAGAATATATGGTCAAATTTGCAAGTCAATTGCTTTAAAAACAAGAAAGTTATCATTGGTCTAAAGTTATCATCTGATGATTAAATACTTGACTCTTATCAATGATTTCAAACCTGATATATAAACTTACCAGTAACTGTTAGCCAATCACACAGTGCAAATCTCATCCTTTTTGTTACCTTCCTGGAATAATAGAATGCCGTAATAGCTTTTCTCTGAGTTCCTTTTTTGCGACAAAGTGTTCTTGTGTTCACATGACTCTCTCAGATATCTGCAAGTATGTAATTCCATTTCCTTCATTACCAACAGAGATTTTGTCCCATCATTAACAACAGAAACTGCAATAGCAACAATAGCTTTCACAATAGTTAAACCATGATTCTTATTCTGGGTACATAATTGCAATATAGCACTCCAGTCAATTATTGACATTTTGTGCATATCCTTCAAGACACTTTATTAGTAGTTTATTTCTGTCGTAGTCCTAAAATACTGTGTTTTTTTTTATTAGCCATGACAACAATGTCACTGGTGTGTTTATATGAACAGTTTCTTCTGCTACAGCTTTCTTATATGGACACCATTTGTTGTGGCTGTTTTTCTGATTTGGTAGTGACACATTCATAACACCACAGAACATCTGCAAGTTTGCAAGCCCTTCTCCAACACATCTTAATGCTAATATAGCCAACCTTTTTTTATTGAATTCTAACACAAATTACCCATTAATATTTGATTACATGAAGAAAATGATGTGTATTGCAATTGTTTCTGCTACTAGGAAATTCAAACTCACTGTCTATGCCATTCCTCTTTGTCTCTAGTAATTGTGCTTCGGAATAACAAAAGTGACAAACAAGTTATGTAACTATTTTTTTTTTAAATTTAGTATTCAAATGCCAATTATTCTGTTGCCTTCCATCCAGCTCTTCGTGACCGTTGTCATCTTCACTTCAAAATTAAATCTGATTCACAAGGTCATACAAATTTCATCTCTTTATTTCTGACCAAGTGGGCGTAGCCAGTGAATTTTTTAAATATTCAATGTTGATTTTGTCAAGTGTACCAGAACGTAATCACATGTCCAACAGTGCACTAATTAAATTGTCATATAGTTCGACATCTGCACCGTTGGCAGACCTGTCACCATAGAATTAACGTGCTCTATTAACTTTCTTTCTTATCTTCGCGTCACGGCATGATTTTATTTTTCAAAATTCTCACAATACTAATATTCTTTAAAAATTACAATTTGTGTAAGCTAATATTATAATTAACATATCCTGCTATATGCACTATGTAGGGAGTACTCATTATATTATTTCTTTTAAGGGTGCTTGGAAATCCGTCATTGTTTGTTGTGATAACTACATTTTATGGGAGTAATAATTTGAAACTAGTAACTGGCTGCCATTTTTAATTTTAATTTTAATTTTAATTTTTTGGAGACTGACTACATGCCTGTTTGACAGTCTATATTTTAAAAACTACTGATGCTAGACATTAAATTCAAGTTGTATTTGAAAGAAGATTGATTATACTTTCCCAACAGACTGATAAAGTTCTATTTACCAACAACAAGAAAAACCGCATTTTTACCAGATTTTAGGTGGCACTTCCTCCTCCCCCTCCCCTGTTGCCCACACGAGTTCAATTCGGTTTAAGTGTGAGTGGGAAAGTGGCAGTCTCAAACAATCGTGACCATATTCGTAGATCAACTTTTCTATATGAAATATATTTTTATTTCATGTATATGTATATATATATATATATATATATATATATATATATATATATATATATATGTGTATGCGTGTGTATGCCTAAGCTACCTTCTAGGTTACGCGACTGATGATGATGAAGATAATGAAGATAAATGTATGTGTGTGTATGTGTGTATATATATATATATATATATATATATATATATATATATATATATATATATATATATATATATATATACATCTGACGATAGCGTTGTGTTGATCCTAGCTTTATCCGCTATGACCAATACCTCCCCAGTACATTTTTGGCAAAAAGAAAATAGGTCCCCGGCCCTAATCTATCTTTCTTGATCTGTTACACCTATGTACTTGCTCACACAATTTTAACTACATATGAAACGCACAGAAGGCTGACATAACTGTTTAAAACCCGTTCGCTTCGGATTGAAGCTGAACAGATTTCGTAAAAAACAGGGAATGTGTTATTTCTAAAAATACTCACTGTTATAAAAGGGGTAATCATTTCAAAAAATTGGTTTCATTAGGAGCGCTGGTTGTTGCATACCGCAAATAAAGAAATAAAATGGGTATTCAGTTTGTTTCAAGGCAGGATTCTGTGTAAGAATCACTCTCAACTCTGATGTGTTGTGTTTTGTACCGTTATTTGTTTTATTTCTCTGTTTGGATGATGTAAATATTGATTATAAACCTTGGCACAATATGAGTACTGATGAATTATGTGATTTAGCTGGCCTATCTATGTGACGTTTCATAGATATTTTTCCAATGAGTTCAACTTCTATAAAGTTGAACCATGACCTTCTTTAGATAGGCCGTCTGACCGGGATATCCCTTTGAAACGTCACATTTCACAGCCGATTAAATAACGGAACTCATATTGTCCCAAGGTTTATAATCAATTCATGCTCCATACAGAGAAATAAAACAAATTAACATTACAAAACTCAACAAATCACTGTTGAAAGTAAATCTTTCACAGAATTATGCCCTGAAACCAACTGCATATTCATTCTTGTTTCCCTAACACGCTGTCATATTTGCACTGATAGTAGACACATGCAAGCTCTGATATTTAGTCAGCCGTTAAATGTGACGTTTAAAGGGGTTTTCTCCGTGTCAGTAGGCCTGTATTAACAGTAGGCTGTGGTTTAACCCATGTGCTCTGTTCTTCTTCATATCTTTTTAGAATCTCAGCACAATGCACGAACTTTGTAGCACTGACGAGGATCATGTAATAGAATGGGTAGCTTCTTAATATAATTTGTAATTCAATTTCGAAGTGCCGATGGATTTTTAATCATAGCACACGTGCAGTCCGATCTCTACTACAAAGAGATTCAGGGAAATACCAGAAAGTCCAACTAAAAAAATTCCGGTCTGCACCGAGATTTGATCCCGTGACCTCCAACGTCTTACCTCACGACCACTCGTGACCACTATTATTCTGTAACATACTTATGCATATTATCAATAAGGAAGATTTGGCTCCTGAATTTTTTTCCCTGAGGAATCGTGCACCAAAACACTTTTCTACTTTTCCATTGATAATTGTGTTAAAGAAGACGTCGCGAGTCCTATTCACAGCTTTCTTTGTCACCTATTTGTGACCTATTACGACATCATTGAAAGTATACAGTGGGCCTATTCTTTGCCTTTGTGACCCACCATAATGTCCCTGATACAGTATCACACTGAATGTTATCGCTCTAGTAAAAATAGGGCGCCAGCGATCACAAACAACGTGTATGTTACAAGTTCTCCGAGTCATTTTTCTTTATTTGGTGAGATTTAGACTTCCGTCCCCGTTAAGTCGTACTACTTGAGAAAAACGGGGCAACGAGGGGCATACTAATGAGACTCCACTGAAGTATCGTGTATCCATCATTAATTTAGTGATTGACAGAATTTGGGTACCAACATTCAAATCATATTCACAGAAAGTATTGCAGCAAAATAAATAAGAATACCAGTCTATACTCACTACTTAAAAATGAATTAGTGGTCTCACGACATCCCGTTCACTGTCAAGCATGACATGCCAAGAACCCGAATCAGGACATCAAAACGTTTGCGTTGAGGTTGCGCAAGATAAACAGACCAGGGCTATATACATGTTGAATTGAAGTTCAGGTCTGAAGATCAACGAGGAAGAAGAACAAAAAAGAAGATTACTTTGAGCCAGAGATTTTTATAATATATTTTCTTCAAAGTAAATAATAGCGTTGTGCTGTATGTTTGAAGGGGAAGTTTATTACAAATATTTAGTGATTGTTGATGTTAGTTCAGCTTGTTCCGACACATAGACACTGATAAACCAAAAACGGATAAGTGAGGTGTGAATTGTGACAAGATTTATATCAACGACCCTTATCGACGACCATGGGCAAGCATAGGAAAGGAACATTTTGATATGATCGACTTTGTTTTGTACATGTTTGTGGATTATATAAATGTTTTTATTTTAATTTATTTTAGTTGTCGTTGTAATCCAAGGAAGGACACCTGAACTTATCAAATGGCACCTATTGGAAATAAGGACTCGACTTCCGATCGTTGTTCAAGAACCAATTTGTGCGCAAGACAGGAGGTGGGTGGTGGGAGAGGGGAGGAGTGTGGGAGGATTGGCTGTACTTCGTCGTTTTACTTATTGTATTGATTGTTTCTTCCTATTTCCTGTTATAGTTTTACTATTTTAATCTACTAATTAATTTGTTATTATATGTTCTTTCCTTCCTATTTGTTGCACTCATTTCTGTTTTATTCCTGCCATCCTCTTCCCGCTTCTCCTCATTTCGATCGTCTGTCTATTTTTTAAAGTCTGAAATGTTTTTAAAATTACATCTGTTCTTTGTGATTTGCTTCGTTTGTATTAGCGTGTTTTGTGTTAGCCCAAATCTGTTTACAGCCGTCTGTTTTAATTAAATTTATCAAATGAATGGCCTCGGTATGAAAGACAGAGAGAGGCAGACGTAGAAGGAGCGAGAGAAGTGATGGAAGGGGCTGAAAATAAGGATCGTTGGAGAAACAAGTTATGGACTGTCTTCACTTTATTATGTTTGTTTGTTATGTGGGTTTAACGGCACGTTTTACTGTCTTGTCATTATTAATCCAACCTTCACTTACATTTTTGGTATCCAAAACATTTAACGTGTTAAACAATGTTGCAATTTTGTGTTCAGAAGTGTGTTTTTCTCGCATCTGTACATATTGTCAGTTCGTTGTCAGCTACTTCAAAAATAATAAAAGTTGTTTTTTTAACAAAATGCCCAAGTAAGCTGTTTTGGAAACTCGTCAGCTTTGTACACATTTCTCAAACTATCGTGTCAATGTGCCATCTGAAAGTAGCCTCGGAGGGGACGTAATGGTTCACTCATTGAAAGCAGTTTTTATTCTGTGATGTTGTGTTTGGGGAAAAAGAAGACGCCAAGTCTAGAATGCAAAATTTAATTGCTGACCAGATTTAGCAGCGCTACGGGATTTGTCAGCTTATAGAGCCAAAAATGGTGTGTACTTTTCTTTGCGAGCATTGCATTTTAAAACATGTTTTTGTTTTTGGTTACTCGATGCAGGTCTATTTGAATAATATCATCTCTTTTGTAGCAGGATTGGTATTCGACTTTAGCTCATTAAACTAAGTCACAATATGCTACAATCCTTTTTGGTGTCTGTCCATTTACAGGCATTTTGATTTACTATTTCCGTATCTGTTGTTTTGTCTGTAGGGTATATAAGAAGATTTGAATCTTAGCTATTATATTTTAGAAGATTTGACACTACTGTACCTATGGCACACCCATAGGTGTTCAGTCTCATTCAAATGGTGAAGTGCATGTACCCTGCTACATTTTCACAGATCTCAATGTTCTAATTTAACATTTAGGCATTGCTATTATTATATTATATCCTGTACCTTCACGATGGTTGTTTCAAAGACCAGGATGTCAGTTCTTTTATTATCATACACTGGACCACAGATATAAAGCTTCTATGTCTGCTATGCACTAGTGCAGCTGAAGTACCTACTGAAGCAAGGATTCAAACACGATGACCGTCCAAACTGCAACAAAATCTCAGATCGTCACATCAGACTGGCTCAATCACTATTAACATACTTTCTTCTTCTTCTTCTTCATCTTCTTCTTTTTCTTCCGAAAAGTGCTTTGCAAGTAGCAGGATGCTGCTCAGTGAACGGAATGTGTTTTGCCGAAGTCTACAGCTTGACTGTGATATTTGTACCTTTCGGTCCGACATATCTGACTTCAGCAGGCTTTTTTAGTACCTGGTTAGCCTTCCCTCTTCAATCCTTTCTCCTTAGCCAAACTACTCTGCTGCAGTCCGTTATCCAGGATCACCACGTGGAGGTGTAGAAGGGTCTTGGCAGCTATGGTTTCTGGCCCTGTCGCTAGCAGTCAGTTATGGGTTGATGACCGCTGCATCTTTGGCGCTGCCTATCATCTTGATTCATATTCACATACTCAATTCGGTTGTCATTAAATAGAGAGAATAAGTATCCACTTTCAGTCTTGACCTACTATAGGATGCTACCTTTAAGGGGTAGATCTCTACTGAGCTTTTTGTTTTCTTTTTCTTTGCGGCATTGTCGTTTTACTTGTGCATGTTACCAGAGCTTCCGTTCAGTTAATCTAAGACATTTCATGACAATCTCCACTTGAATCGGTCTACAGCTTCGTCTTTCCAGGATGTCAGACCCATATCCAGTGCTATCATGTCCCGTCTACACACATCTTTGAACCACAGCTATGGTTGTTCGACTGTTCTTTTACCATTTGTCAACTGTCTTTTTAGAATATATTTGGGAATGCGACGTTTTCTATCCAAGGAACATTGTGGTCTTCACAGCCTAAGGAGAGTGGACATGCTTGACAGACCAGTGCGCGAGTACATCTCTGCATTTGTCACTCCATGTAATTCGGAGTGAATATGATTGGCAGACAAGTGCGAGAGTACACTTCTGCGTTTATCCCTCTGTCTCTCCGTGCAATTCCAAGAATTGATAGCAGATGCCGTAGATGGAAGGTGTAAGCCTTTGTTCTTGTTTGGCATAGCATTCTTATGACATAAACATTGTAAAACATAATCTTCCTTTTACTTGTAAATTTCTGTTTTTCCCAAATACACGTTTTGAGATGAGCAAATGTGGCAGAATCTTCGCCAATACGACTTTCAATTTATGCATCTTCCAAGAGCTTGCTGTTTATGAGGGACCGCAGGTATGTGAATGAAGCGAGTACTCATTATAAAATTAAATGATGTGTCTTGCCTTGAGTCGAAATTATGTTTCTCAGAAGATTTTCTGATCACATATGTCACATTGAATCTGTAGTAAGCAGAGTCTAAATAGGAAAGGTTGCATTCATGTATCCTTGACAAGATCACCAATATAGAACTTCTGGAAAGAGACAAACAAAAGTGAAACGTGAGGTGGGGAGAAGATGCTGGTATTCGATTTGACACAAATTAAGCAAGCCAATTCCTAGTATTAGAAGATCATTTTTGTTCTAGAATCTGCACGGCAAGATAAATAAAAAGCAGTCAAAAACACATTAGAAAGAGAACTCGAGACAGACATTAAAGAGTTAAGGAAGGCATGGAGAAATTTGGAAAGATAATTCCGGACATGAGGGCTGTTGCAGTTGTTTCGAATGCCCACAATGAGTAGGTTTACTCTTTTGTGCGGCCTGAAAAGGACGTCAAGTGGCGGATTGCAGTAGCTTTCCTCACATCTCGAGCGTGCTGATAAAGGTGGGCCAGGGTCCTCCAGGGGGTTGTGCTATGATTGGCTTCATATGCGTGTCGCTCACTACTACGGAGACCACGTCGATATCTCACCTCGTTAGCCAGGCTGCCGTGGAAACAGCCCGTTTCCAGGAAAGGCAACTAGGAAGCCAAGGTGAGGGTCTTGACCAGTATGTATTGTCTGACCCTGACCAACATGTCTGATCAGTATATTTTGCCTGACCAGACGCTAGTCTTCCTTCCCGACTCTGTGTATATTTATTGAGGACCTATACTCCACAGGGAGCTGAATGGTTATAGTGAATAACGAGAACATTTCCTTGTTGTAGTCTAATGCAAGATACAATGTTTGCTAAACTTGTATCATCAAATGTAATTTAACACACAAGTATCGTGGCTCAGGCAGATATTGTACTGGGACAAAAACATTAACGAACTCTCTGTTACGGCCAAAGGTCTTCTTCAGAGAAAATGGGTAATATACTAATACATTATAGAAAAAAAAGATGAATACATCCAAAGAAGATAGAAACAAAAATATAAAGATAAATTAACGAACACCACATGTGTTGACTCGTTATCGATTTAAGCAGAAGAGAAAGAAATGGAACTGAAAAAAACGTGCAGGAAAATGAACAGTGAGAAGATGCCAGATAAGCCAATAGCGACCAAATGGGGAATGACCAGATGGTGAAATAAGAATAGGTAAATCCAAGGAATGTAACTAGAAGGGAGGCAGGGAAAAGGAGGGAGAGGAAAGGAGGGAGAGGAAAGGTTGGAGGAAACCAAACAAAGAAAAGGTATAAGAAATATTTAAGGTAACCTTTGTGTAGCTCTGTCTATTTTCCAACTCAAAAGGATATCAATCATTGAAAGAGCAGGGGACGATACATATAACTCTAATATCAATCTTACCCTGGTTCCCAGTACCATTGAAATTGTTGGTGACCAGAGAGCACAAATTCTTGGTGATGTCAAGAAGGTATTGACGGAAACGCATTTGAAGTTTGAAACCAATCTCACCAATGAGTGTGATGACACACTGGTGGCAAATAATGGAATATAAGGTTGTAGAACTTGCAGATGAATCTTTGTTTGATGCTTTGGGGAAGGCCACCAAACATGTCTGGGTAACATTGAGACAACATGACACAATTGCGAATGTTCTTACAAGGCATGATGACAACGTATTTGTAGGGGTCAGTGTTCTTACAGCAGCTAACAAGAAGGTTCCTTAGCGTTTTGTCCCATTTGTAGGCTACAAGGTGAGGATCAGGGAATTTCTGGAGTGTGGAAGGATCAAAATGAAAGTTTGGGAGATTAATCATTCTCGTCTTTTCTTATCAGTAAAATTATATGGAAGAAATAATTACAAGAACTAAATTTTGTCAGTAGATTATTTGTGAGCACTCAGAAAAGTGTCCCTTCAAACATCAAATGTTTGACCTGAGGTATTGGCGCCAAAAATAGAAGGAACTTGTGGTTTTAAGATATTGAGAAAAACAGTATCTGGAATACTGGTATTCAATCAGGCAGGTCAGTCCCTGATGCTAGGTCGCCAGACTGCAAATCCATCTGGTCATCCTTTAGCAGATGCTGTCCAATGTTATCCCCGGTTTTTCTTTCGGAGCCACATTTAACTATTAGTAGTAAGTTTGTGGGTGGTTTCCTTTTCTGCTTATCAGGCCTGGGGCAGATTCAAATCAGCGGTGCCCAGTCTCCAGGTTTTTCCCTGTATCTGTACGTATAATAAAAAAGATAAAGTTAATCCTATAACAGACACTGCCATTGGAAAGTAAGTGTTAGTTAAACTTGATGGCATCAAGTCCCAGATTTGTTAGTGTGAGATAGAGCGACCACTTCAGTCTGCTCATAGTTTAAACTTCCCTTAGAGTCAATCAGGTAACCATTTCCTGCTGGGTACACAGGAGCATGTCAATAAAGGGGAGAAAACCATGTACTTTTACCAATAGAATAAAACACTCTAACCACAAACATCTACTTAACAGAAAAATGTAAACATGTCAAACAGTAGGCAATGGGAATATATTTTGGTTTCCATGTTATTTATTTATTCATATTTAACGTTTTGATCACATAGAGTTACCTCCAAGTGTCTACATATATACAAGAGAATGTAAATAAAAAATGGGAAATCAAAGACAGTAACAATACTTAGCAATATGCGTTTCTTATTGTCTGAAATATTTTGGGCAGTGAAAACGGAGGGGACAATTACAAGCAAAGGGTGTCAAGACAATTTCAGATAATTTAGCTCATGCGCCATGAATATGTCTTCTAAGAGCCGCAGCAGATTGTGACAAGTACATATATATAAAGCTCATCATTTGTCACACATCCTGGCTATATTTATCCGTTAAGCCATAATAAGCTCTTATGCACTGTTGATAAAAGTTTCATTTTGTTTTGAAAAGTTATACTCACATAAACTATTTGATTCATGTATGCAGCATTACTCTGTGAGTAACTTGCGAGTCAATTTAGTTTTGAAGTTAAATATATAGGACTGGTTTTGTTAGTCATGTCAATTACACACATGACTATTCTTTTACAGACATGTTAACACATATAATTGTTAACACAGGGAATTTTTGACACAGATCTTAAATAACACAAACAAGTGCTGCAGTGACATTGTTATCAAACATTCAAAGATTATGTCACAAATAATTATCTGTAGTTATTACGATATAGTAGAAAATCTTTTGGTAAAACACTTTTGTATATAATATTATTTAATTTGATTACAAACAAAGCTATTCTGTTTTGCGCAAAAAAAAACATTATGCAAGGATTACATTTTATTTAATAACTAAATACAGAGGTTCTATAAAAAAAAAGGATGTTATTGCACAGAATAGAATATGTTATGTATAGCAATAAACAATTTCCAAGATACATATTAATAATCAACACTGAGAAAACACATAATACACAAATGACAACAGAAAAGATAGAAAAGTTATATGACTAACTAGAAGATAAAACAGTCTGTTATATGACCAACTAGAAGATTAAACAGTCTGTTATATTACCAATCAGAAGATTAGACAGTCTGTTATATAACCAACTAGAAGATTAAACAGTCTGTTATATGACCATCCAGAGGATTAAACAGTCTGTCATATGACCAATCAGAAGATTAGACAGTCTGTTATATGACCAACTAGAACAGACGTTCTCAACCTGGTGCTAGCGAGCACCATAGTGCTCATGTAATCCAAGTAAAAACGTGCTCACCAACCCTCATGAAACCCATTTTTCAATTCAAACTTTGTTTTGCAAACCCAAACAAATAATATTGCTATCCATCCATTATAATTTAGGCGATCTAAAAGTTGTTAAGTTGTATGTTTGCTGCTAGTAAAGATATTTACCAGTCAATGTTCTCAAATATATCGCTCTGCTGAAGGAGATTAATAGACAACTTCAAAGTGAATAAAACACAATTTATAAATGAAAGAAATTCTATTTTCATGTTGGTTAAAGTTAGAAAGACTCCTTTCATTTTAAGGTAAGAATGAACCTCAGCATTTCCCAGAACTTGCACACCCACTTTCAAGGCTTGACCAAGCGAATTCTGATTGTCCTAAAATTGTCCAGCTAGTAGTTCAAGAACAAATATGATAGATATTTTCATATTTTAGAAGAAAATGAATACAGGTTTAACATGGTGTATAACCCCTTTCAATTAAGTGTGGACTTAATCAGAAAAAAATCCAGATTATTAAAGAAATTAAAATGGTTGCTAATGTAGAACTTGAAATGATAGATCTCAAGTCCTCCTTAAACGCTGAAATATGTGTTTAAAAAGGGTAATTCATAACTATTTGGCAAACAGAAGATACAAAAAGATTCCAAATATTGCGGAGTGTTTCTCTCAAATGTCTGGTTGTATTTAGGACAATCTACCTGTGCGAAAAAGCTTTCTAACTTATGAAATGCCTCAAGAACAAAGCACAATCACGATTAACTGATTCACGTCTGCAAGGCTGTTTACGTTTAGCTACAAGCGACTTCTCCTTGGACATCACTGAACTTCTGAGTGGCTTCAAGCTCAAAGATGTCATTAAACCAGTGAATATGTTTTAAATGGTATTGTTTTTTCAAAAATGAAACCCATTAGATTGCATGGTGCTTGTGGACTTACTTGTGTGCATGTGAACGGTGTACGCAATCTTAAAAGGTTGAGAACCCTGAACTAGAGGAACTAGTTTGTTATATGATCAATTAGAGGATTAAACAGTTTGTTATATGATCAACTAGAGATTTAAACAGTTTGTTATTTGACCAACTAGAGATTTAAACAGTTTATTATATGACCAACTAGAGATTTAAACAGTTTGTTATATGACCAACTAGAGATTTAAACAGTTTGTTATATGACCAACTAGATATTTAACCAGTTTATTATAATACTAACTAGAGGATTAAACATCTGAGTGGTCCTGGGTTCACTCCCCAGTTGAGGCGGTAATGTTTTTTTCAGACCGCAATGGCTCCCGGGTCGACCCAGCCTTAAATGGGTACCGGTTCAGTCCGGGAAGTAAAAGCGGCGAGGGAGAGGAGATAGCTACCGCCCTCATATAGCCGAGCCTTTGAAATGTGAGATCGCTAACACCTCGCACCCCTATGGCAGTAATGCTATGGGATACTTTACTTTACTTTATATGAGAAGATCAACCTTTGCTAAAAAAAAAAAAAGACATGTTAGATAAATTGTGACACTACAGCAGTAAATCCCATGCTAGCTTTAGACAAATCATTTTCCTACACAAGCTCAAGTATTTAGTAAATTCACAAAATAAAAGACAATGCCTCAGAAATGTTTACAGTGACTTCCCTTGGATACCAAAAATCAAGCAAAAACAAACCTCAATTAAAATGTCCAGAAAAAGAAATCAACAGCATAATGAAATGAGTAATACAGAAAAGGTAATTTAGTAGTAGTATTCCAAATTAGTGATGAAACAATAAAGTGATTGACAGTGCAAAACAATAAGTGGAATTTAAAATAAGAAGCGAAGAACCCAATCTTTCCACCAACAACTCTTTGCAGACGACGAAAACCTAACACATAATGACGAAGATCAACTACAAAATCAAACGAATGCACTAGGCACAACCAGTAAAATATATAATAAGAAGATTATAACATCAAAGATGGAAACTACAGAGATTAGTAGAAGACCAGATTCACTTAATATAAATGTCAACACTACCTAGGAAGTGTATTTACAGATGACGGAAGTCTTGTTAGAGAAATTGATACTGGATTTCTGAAAGCCTCTGTTGTTACTTATTACTGTCCCATAGCTCATACACTAGGACATCACCTTGGTAACAAAACAACAACTGATAAAACATAATATTTATGCCACTTTTGTGCTAAAAATGCCAAATGGAGTCCGACACAGGAGGGAATTATCACAATGTGTGAAATTAAATGTCTAAGAGCCAGAAAAATACTGAACTTAATGATTTTGAAGCAGTACTCTGTCAACTATGCCAGCAGTCCGCACCAAAAAGGGTAGTGGTACAGTGGGTTCCATCCCACTGTAACATCCAAGGCAACGAGGAGGCAGACAGACTGGCAAAAGAAGGTGCAAGACTACCACAACCAGATACTAGTGTGACATCCGAAGAGTCAAAAAGACTTATTAGAGCTAGATACATGACCAAATGGGAAACCGAACATACTGGCTATACAAAAAACGATGCCTATTACCAGTTAAACAGAAAAGAGCAGGTCGTGATCTTCAGACTTCGCACTGGTCACAATAGACTGGGGTACCACCTATTCAAGAAATTGAAGATAGGTGGCAATGACGAATGCTCGTGTGGTATCGGGAAAATGACCGTTGAACATTTGCTGCAAAACTGCCCGACATACGAGGATCAGAGAAAGCAGATGTGGCCATCACCAGTGGCAACACTAGACAAACTCTATGGCAGTGTCGACAGCCTCAGGATGACCGCTGCTTTTTTCGAAAAAATAAAGGTTGACGTCTGACAGCGTACGAAGAAGAAGAAGAAGAAGAAGAAGAAGAAGAAGAAGAAGAAGAAGAAGAAGAAAAAGAAGAAGAAGAAGAAGAAGAAGAAAAAGAAGAAGAAGAAGAAATGTCTAAGAAAAGTCATTGGTGTCACCAGGAGAGATACAAGGAAAAACAATGACATTATAAATATGGTGAGAATGACCCCTTATGCTGAATACATTTCAAGACAGAAAATATAATGGTTCTGTCATCTCATAAGAATGCAACTTGATCTACCACTACATGCTTATTACACACAAGATCTAGCTACAAGGTACGAGAAAGAGCGCATTGTAGATGGATAGATGCTGTTAGAGAAATCCTACAACAACATAAGCACATGATACAACAACCAACACACCTGACCCAAGACACACTTACCAACAAAAGTGGATGGAACGGTCAGTTCAAAACTAAATAATGCCAACACGTTCATCTCTACCTTTTATTTATAGATCAGATAAGGTTCTACCTGCAAATCAAAGGTTGGCTTTAACAGATCTTCAAAATACATATGTCTTGGCTTGGTGATAAATAAGAACTATTGTGTGTGCAACTCTTGATTTATCCTTCTACTTATATCATTAGTTATGTTGAGTTTTTCCCTCCCACTTGTTGTTCTTGCGTATCCTCACAATGAGTAGGTTTACTCTTTTTTGTGAGCCCTGAAAAGAACGTTAAGTGGCGGGTTACAGTAGCTTTCTTCACATCCTTGCATGCTGATGAAGATGGACCAGAGTCATCCAGGCGGTTGTGCTATGCTTGGCTTCATCTGCCTGTCGCTCACTATTATGGTAATTACGTCGATCCCTCGTTAGCCAGACTGCCATGAAAACAGCTGTTTCCAGGGAACGCTACTAGGAAGATAAGGTGAGGGTCTTGGCCAGTATATTTTGCCTGACCCTGACTAACATGTCTGATCAGTATGTTGTACCTGACCCTGACTAACATGTCTGATCAGTATGTTGTACCTGACCCTGACTAACATGTCTGATCAGTATGTTGTACCTGACCCTGACTAACATGTCTGATCAGTATGTTGTACCTAACCCTGACTAACATGTCTGATCAGTATGTTGTACCTGACCCTGACTAACATGTCTGATCAGTATGTTGTACCTTTCCTTCCCACATATATCACCATCTTTCTTTTTGTTGTTCCATTCTCACTTATTAAATTGTCATACATGTTATGTATACTTCGATTGTTATCAGTGTTTCCTTGCCATTCATAACATTATCTACCTCTAGTCAGTTTCCCTTTAACTTTTCCTTCTAACATCATTATCAACATCGTGCCATGTCTTTTTGTATATTTATAATATTTTATTTATTTGCAGATTATATGTGCGTAAATGGTTTATTTTGGTTCTACCTGAGCACTGGGACTCCAGATGTATGTATGTTTAGGTAATGGTTTGTAACCAAATAAAATATATCCAGGTCAAATGGAAACAAATCCCTAACATAACTTACTAGGTACTGACATGGAAGCCACAGAGGAGGCAGCAGCTTGAAAGACTAATAGGGAGGATAATCATAAGAGGATAGAGCCTGGATAATAATGGGGAATACTAGAGGTAACTCGGAGCGATAGAAGAAAGAAAAGCTAAATAACACATTAGAATAGATCAAAATAATCCATGAAGGATTAGGTTCACTCTTGGAGATAATGGTAATGTTAGCCGAGCTGACAGGAAGCTTGAGGTTATTGGTTAGTGTAACCAAGGGAAGTAAGTGAACTGATTTATTGTTTGTTAAATCTGCTAACTCCTGTCTATTTTTTCTCTCTGCAGTAAAACTGAGATTGAAGTATTCTTTGAAAAGAACTATTAAACTCTTAAGAGTTATTCCATAAATTGCCTCACAAGATGATAACTGTTCTTAAAAAAGATATAAAAGGTTTCACATTAAGATATAAGATCAGTCAAAATAGTATACTCTTCTCATAGTCTGGAAACAACAATAATATACAGTTGTCAATATGCTGCTGGAATAACGCTAACATGTTGCTAGAGCCATGTTAACTTACTGTTGGAGCTAAGTTAAAATACTGCTGGAACTATGTGAACTTACTGGTGGAACAATACTAACATACTATTTGAAACATGCTGTTGGAATCATATTAATATGCAGTGGTAAATACCATGCCAACACTCTTGAATATTTGCTAACTAACCTCATGGCATCATGATAATATAGCATTGGAACCATGCCAACATACTGTTGGAATCATGTTAACAAACTGGTGAATTCATTTCAACTTTATTTGAGGGACTATGTTAACATACTGATGGATCCATGTTAAATATAAAAATAAAAATACAGCAATGCTGCAGTACAGACTAGTAAAATAAAGTGTAAAAGAATATGTATAAGTATGGTTCAGATTACGACCTAAAAGCGTTCTTGAGGGACAACAGACATTTCACATATAAGCTAACACATCATGAAAGAAAAGATGAATACATCAAAAGGAGATGGAAACACATAGAAAGGACATAACTATACTTATCAAATGTTACTTGTGTGGACTACCGATAACAAGAGAATAATTTGACACTGCACTACACTCACTCCCACCTAACAAAATATCAGGTATAGATGATATACCAATAGAACCAAATAGCATGAACAACAATCTGAGAAATACTTTTTTTATAATGTTAACACTATTTACATAGACAGCATATGATCTATAAATCTAACAATAGCAGTGATCATCCCAATACCAAAGAAATGTAATGCAATTGATTGCAGCCAATATTGTACAATAAGTCTAATAGTAATATCACATGCTTTTAAAATTCTACTGAAAATAATTCAAGAAGAATTAATAACAAGATAGAATCTCTGCTAAATAAAAAATAGTTTGAGCTCTGAAAGAATAGTGTAACTAGAATTGTAGTTGGAACACAGAGGTTTCTTGCAAAGAGAATGATAGAATAAGGTAGAACTCTCTTTATCTGCTTTATAGACAATGAAAAAGGCCTTTGACATGGTGCCTAGGAACAAGCTGTTCCCCATTTCTGGAGCAGCTAATACAGAACATATATGAAAATCAAGCTGTGAATACAGCAGTCAAGTAGGGCATAGCATCCAGTCCCAATAAAAAAAGAGGTGAGGAAGAAATGATTATTTTCCACAAGCCTATTTAATGCATATTCTGAGGTGATGATGAAAGAAGCTACCGGAAAAGGCAAAATGGGTGTAAGTTCAGTGGGGAATCTGGTATCAAATTCACAAATGACCAAGCCATTATAGAAGGAATAGGGAAATGAAAACAAATGAACAATGGCTCATAGATTTAATTTCATAACACCTGGGCGCCCCATATGTAATCAGTCCTTCTCATTGCTGAAAGAGACGACAATAGAATACCAACTCTGCAGATTCCGTGGCGGCATCTAAATTTTCTCCTGACTTCATCAGGTACAGATTTAAAGCTGAGTCAGCTGAGAGAAGCGGTCATACCATGAAAAAACCCATGACATGCCCTGTATGTCAAACGGAGCATAACGTTATCTGAGCCTGATAAGTTGGGTTTGTAAACCAAGCTGACAGCCTCTTAGTCACACACTTCACTTGGAATAGAGAAACCATTGATCAATGATACAGCCAAGGTATTCAGTATGAGGATAAATACTAGTATAACAAAAGTGACGGCAATAGCCAAGCAAAGCTAAAGAACAAATACCAATATCAAGAGAGACCATAGAGCAAGTGCAGAGGTTTTCATATTTGGGTCAAATTATTACAGAGCACGCTCATTGTGAAGTTAAAACTAGAACTAGGATTGTAGTAGCAAAAAAGGCATTCTGTGAGAAACAAAGCTTCTAACATCAAGTAACATCAATTTTGGGCTGTGTAAAAGAATAATCCTCACACATATCTGGCCTGTACACCTGTATAGGTCTAAAATATGGACTAAACAAAAAGGTTGAAATTATCTTTGGAATTTTTGAAATGGTGTGCTATTACAGGATGCATACAGTAAGTTTGACAGAAAAAAGGTCAAAGTGTTTAAAGATATAGGGGCACATAAACAACTAATGAAACGTTTACAAAAATATAGATTATTTTTATTGCTCACAATATGAGAATGCAAAAGAAGAAGACATACAAGAAAATAATATTATTACCACAGAGATACAAGAACTGACTAGCCAACTGAACTGATTGGCCAACTGGTCTCTGAACTGACTAGCAGACTGGTCTCTGAACTGACTAGCCAAGTGGTCTCTGAACTGACTAGCCAAGTGGTCTCTGGACTGACTAGCCAACTGGTCTCTGAACTGACTAGCCAAGTGGTCTCTGAACTGACTAGCCAAGTGGTCTCTGAACTGACTAGCCAAGTGGTCTCTGAACTGATTAACCAACTGGTCTCTGAACTGACTAGTCAACTGGTCTCTGAACTGACTAGCCAACTGAACTGACTAGCCAAGTGGTCTCTGAACTGACTAGCCAAGTGGTCTCTGAACTGACTAGCCAACTGGTCTCTGAACTGACTAGCCAAGTGGTCTCTGAACTGACTAGCCAAGTGGTCTCTGGACTGACTAGCCAACTGGTCTCTGAACTGACTAGCCAAGTGGTCTCTGAACTGACTAGCCAAGTGGTCTCTGAACTGACTAGCCAAGTGGTCTCTAAACTGACTAGCCAAGTGGTCTCTGAACTGATTAACCAACTGGTCTCTGAACTGACTAGTCAACTGGTCTCTGAACTGACTAGCCAACTGGTCTCTAAACTGATTAACCAAGTGGTCTCTGGACTGACTAGCCGAGTGGTCTCTGAACTGACTAGCCAACTGGTCTCTGAACTGACTAGCCAACTGGTCTCTGAACTGACTAGCCAACTGGTCTCTGAACTGACTAGCCAACTGGTCTCTGAACTGACTAGCTGACTGGTCTCTGAACTGACTAGCCAACTGAACTGACTAGCCAACTGGTCTCTGAACTGACTAGCCAACTGGTCTCTGAACTGACTAGCCAACTGGTCTCTGAACTGACTAGCCAACTGGTCTCTGAACTGACTAGTCAAGTGGTCTCTGAACTGATTAACCAAGTAGTCTCTGAACTGACTAGCCAACTGGTCTCTGAACTGACTAGCCAAGTGGTCTCTGAACTGATTAACCAAGTGGTGATCAGTAGGGATTACAAAATAGGCACGCAACTAAAATGACAACATTTAATAGAGCCAGAGCTGTTACAATTTATGGAAAACACTCAGAAAGGAATTCTAGGACTAGCAGATATAAGAAAAGAGGGACAGAACGTGAAAGAGACCTATCTATTGGTATGGAGATATATCAACGCAAATGACATCCAAAACCGTTAGGTTTTTTGTACATCTAGAGAAAGCAAAGTTCATTCTAAAAATAGAATACATTAATGACAGACTAATACACACAAACAGTTCAGTAAGTATTCTTCACAGATTGCAGACTACTACTAGAATCAATTTAAAAAAACACCAGAAATAGGTAAATGCTATGGGAAATAAGTTCCAAGCCGAACAAAACTCGAAGAACCTTACCAGTCGGTCTTCAGTGGCTACTTTCCTACTGTGGAACCAAAGGGAAGAGATAGATGATGCTCTTTACAAAGAAAGTGGCAGGATGGAGACCCGACAGTATCTTATGGAGAAGCAAAGACTATCGCTAACAATCAGTACAACTCAAAATGGAAGAAAGACACGGATGTGAGCAATGAACCTGACCCTACTCCATACACTTCATCAAACCATCTTTCATCCGAGAACAGGCTAGTGCAGACTAGTGGACCATTTATACGACTCAAGATATCACACTCAAGATTGCCCATGTGGAACAGCAGTTCAGACTAGGCGAACACATTCTACAGGACTGCCCAGCATACATAGACCTACGATGCCAGAACTGGCAGAGATAGCAGAGCTGATGCAGGAGCTGTGAGGCTGCCATCCAGACCTGGAGAGAACTGTAGTTTTCGTCCTAATTATGGAACTACAGATCTAGCATGACCAAAAGACCTGAAGGCAGCAGAAAAAGAGATAAAACCGTTAATAGTGCAAAAATAACAATAATCAAGGTCTACGCCTAATGCAACCTAAGAATGCAACCTGGCCAACTACCCATGTGCGAATAACGCATGGCGCTCAGGTTTTTTTGCAATTGTGGCAGACCGAGAACTAGATGGTTAGGAAATGTTGCAGATATTCTAAATCGTCATTGGATGACAACTACTTCAGCAACTCGTCTGGCCCTGGACAGGAAAACTACGCCTCCCCACGTCGCCTCATGGCACAAGTGGATAAGACAAGACAATACAAGACTGGACGCCCAATGCATTGATAACAATAACAGAAAGAGAGGAGATTTCTTCCAGCGTCTTTCAAACGTTATCAATTACGTCACCCATCACAGAGAATGAAAACCATTCTCTCTTTGTTGATTCATCATGGATGATAAAGACCACTATCTGTTCTTCCATCACGGGTTATCTTCTTCTTCTCCTTCTTCTTATTCGCCATTATTTTTCTTGTTACGTGTACACGAGAAGTCCAGCCCTCTAGATAAAGGCTGCCATAATGGAGAGTTCTTCGGGGCTTCCAAACAGCTTTGTATGGATATTTGTCTTCATGGACCAGTGCTCAGTACACAATTGGCTAAACATATAACAGTATTGCAGGATATGTTCGGATGTCTGCCCGCACAAATACATTGGCGATGGGGTCATTTTTAGCCGGTGTAAATGAATATTCAATCTGTTATGTCCCATTCTCAAGCAGAACAGCATCACTTGTTCTGTTCGATCAAGACAGTGATAGTTGTCTTTCGTTTGGTAAACTTTCCTTATTGCTTGGATAAGTGTTGTCTTTTCTTGAAAAGTGATTGTTTGTTCGTTTTGTTTGTGTGTTGCTCCCTCCTTTGCTAACCTGTCTGCTATCTCGTTTCCTCGTATGTCACAGTGTGATGGTATCTACTGTAGCACTTCATTTCTTTTGGCTCTTATTTCGCCCAAGGCTTTCTTAAGTTCTAGCAGTTTATAATTTTTGAGGGTTTGTAGAACTGACATTGCATCTGTAAGGTATACAATCTGATGACACTGGCTTGTTTGTTGTGTTGCTAACCATTTATGCAACAATAATTAGTGTTTGTACTTCAGCCTAGTTTGAAAAGAATTTTCCAGTGGATGATTTAGTGCTTTCATTTTCTTTATCTGGGTAGACAACATAAATTCCTGCACCTCCATTTTTCACTGCTCTTGTTGCTGATCCATCAGTATATACCTGGAACCATGCTTCTCTGGGGTACAGTTCACTAATCATGTCGTATGCTACTGCATTCTTTTGGAGAGCATTTTGGTCTCCCATGGGGTAGATGTCGGTTTTAATATCTTACACGGGTAAGTACATCACAGGTTATGAAGACTACTCTCTTTTCATCCATTATGTGTGATGAAGACCACTCGTTCTGTTCATCCATCATGGATGATGAAGACCACTTTCTGTTCATCCATCATGGATGATGTAGGCCACTTTCTCTGTTTATTCATCACGGGTGATGAAGCCCACTCTCTATGTTCATCCATTTGGAATATGTTTAGTAAGTCAATGAGCTTGAAGGTCACTGAGAAACCCAATGTGAGTCTGGAAAGACTTCGGGCAGTGTGGATAGGGAATGTATGCCTGATCTGAAGTCTTCATTTCACAGGCTTTCTAACCTGCCTTCATTGTTGAGCTGCTGTTCATGGATGCCTCGCATGACGCTGCATCTTCACGAAAGCACTTCAGTCTTGCGCAGCAGCTTCTCACGTGTCAAGTATTATGCGAAAATCCTTTAGTGAAACCATTGATGTTTTTTAATTGCTTCTTTTGATCATCATTGTACATCTCACCATAAAAGAGTAGTTTTGGCACCTGATGGGCTGGCATGCGGGTTACATGACTCGATCAGCGGTTCTCTGACTGCATACAAACGTATTAATGCTATGTATATCAGCTCTTTCAAGAACAGTGATATCTGGGATCCTGTCTTGCCATTTGATCTTTAATATCCTTCTGAGTCAGATTGTACAGAAGTGGTTCATCTTTTTTTATATGGCGCCTGTATACAGTTCAAGTTTTACAAGCACCACAGCTCTGCAGACCTCCAGCTTCAACTGTAGACTAACCCAATTTCGATGCCAAACATTTGTATATTGTATGTCAAATGAGCTACTGGCTTTACAGATCTTATCTTTCAGCTCATCATCAATGGAGATGTTCTAGCCTAGTATGCTACCAACGCATATGAATCTGTTCAGAACTTTCAGTTTCTGACAATTTACTTTAATAATTTACACACGATAACTATTGCTAAAAGCTGGTTGGCGTATGATGTCTACTTTCCCCGTTTTGACAGTTAGACCACTATTTTAACAGGCTTCGGATAATCTATCCACTCTATTTTGCAGATCAGCCTCTAAGCAGCAATGAGGGCACAGTTATCAGCAAACAGCATCTCTGATGATGTGTGATTTGACCTTGAATTATGCTTGAAGCCTCCTTAAGTTAAACAATTTTCCATCCATACAATATCTGATTTCTATGTCCCAATCTCTGAAAGGATCAGTCAACATGACGGAGAACATGAAACTGAACAGAGCTAGTGCTAGCACACACATTTGTTTAACTTCATTTCTGATGGTAAACAACTACAATAGCTTACTGTTTTACTGAATATTTTCCTGTATTTCATGATATAGTTATTGCAGCCATATTTTGTCATGATCCTGCATATACCTTTTCTAGTGGCTATGCCGGATGCCTTTGTCATGTCAACAAAGGCTGCGTACATGTCACAGTGCTGTTCTTTACATTTCTCCTGCAGCTGTCTTACAGTGAAAACCATATTGGAGGTTCCACGTTCTTTGTAAAAATCATACTGACTTTCAGGTAGAAAACAGAGAACCATCAAAATGAGCTGTGAGGTGATTCACAAGGTGACAGGTGAATATCTTCTCTGTGATGAGAGATTCCTCAGTGATTGTTACAGGCTTGGTAATTACCTTTGCGTTTATTCAAAAGTGTAACTGGCACATCTTTCAGATCTTGCAGGATGGTTTCACTATGCCATATTTCTTGGAAGATAATGTGAAGTTTCTCTGTTAGAACTCTATCGCCATCATTATAGACCTCAATAGGGATTGAATCAATCTGAGCCAGAAGCCTTTCCACTAGAAAGTTGACCTTTTGTTTTGTTTGGGAAGCCTCCCTAGTTGGTAAAACATCTAGTGCTTCATTTAAAGAAACTTTGGGCAGGCTGGCTCTAAAATACCATTAAATTGTTCGAACCAGTGTTGGGGAATTTTTTTCCTTTGGTCTATAATTATTATTTTTCCATCAACATGCAGGAGGGGCAATGGACTTGATGTTGAACCATAGACATGGTAACAGTTTTTCATATCATGGTTATCAGTGAAACCTTGGATCTCATCTGCTTTATTATTCAACCATGAGTCCCAAATCTGATACAGTTTATATACATACATGTTGTTGAAAGCGTTTTTTTTCGGATGTAGAATTTGATCATTTAGATAGACATGGTGAAAACGGTACCTATCTGCCAACACCTTTTTTTATCATAGCTGTTTGATCTTTAACTGTTCTTTATCTTGGTGACATCTATCCATTTTAAAGTTTTTTTTACCTGTGGGCACCTGGCTCTTTGGATATGAATTTTTAGTTTAGACACAGTTAGGCATTGGTTGGTCTAGCATTCGGCCCAACACATAGACTTTGTCTACTGGATCATCTTGCCTGTCCTCTTTCTGATAACCTAATTGATTAGGTTAGGTGCCACTGCTGTGATTGAGGGTTCATACAGAAGCTCCTGTTTCAGATAGGAAATTGAAAGATTGTGTGTTTGTGACAAGGATGTCATGTTCTGTAAAAGTCTGGAGGAGAAGATGTCCATTGCTGTTATAATTACTGGGGCCAAAGATACAGCAGTGAATGTGCTGACAGAAGCCAGTGACTCATAGCTGGCTGCTTGCATCAGGGTCAGGAAACACCACCTGACCTAGACCCTATTCCGCCTCCATGGATCGGTCCTGGAAACAGACTGCACTAGTCACTGGTGTAGTTTGGCTAAGAGATATGGACCCCAGAGACGAAGCAAACCTGATATCCAAAAAAGCCAGAGGAAATCTGATGTGTCAGTCGGAAAGGCGCAGATATTGCAGTGTCACTGTAAACTATGACACAATGTCCTATTCAGGATGAATGCCACAGAAAAAGTTACAACTACTTTTGTCATATTTGCCAATTATACCATTTCAGGTCTATTTGCCATGCAGTGACAGCAATAATGAGAAAAAAAGGACAGATTTCCTCCAGTGTCTTTCAGGCGTCATCTAAAGGGTTATTCCAGTGTCTTTCAGGCGTCATCTAAAGGGTTATTCCAGTGTCTTTCAGGCATCATCTAAAGGGTTATTCCAGTGTCTTTCAGGCGTCATCTAAAGGGTTATTCCAGTGTCTTTCAGGCATCATCTAAAGGGTTATTGAGAAGGATGATCTGATCAGAATGGCGATTTTAATGGAACAACAGGTGAAAAAAGATCTCATGCATAGGAATATTTAGTGAAACCTCTTAAAAGTGAAGTAGCGCAGTGGTTAGCATGCTGGTTTCACATCTGAGTGGTCCTTGGTTCATTCTCCAGTTGAAGTGGAAATGTTTTTTCAGACCACAATGGCTCCCGGGTCGACCCAGCCACTGGTTCAGTAAAGTCGGCCGGCGTGATGCTGACCACATTATCCACTAAGTGCCATGGGCCTATAATATGGGCCTAACATTAGTACTAAGAATGGTATAATAATAATCTTTCAACAAAAAAACAATCATATCAAAACATGATACAGATGGAACAGCCCAGATGTAACGTCACAAATTAATTACATGTTATTAGGACAAAGAAGAAATATAACCAACTCTAGCGCAATCTCCGACACCTGTATAGATATTGATCATTGGCCAGTTGTAATAATGCTAACAACAACGAATTAGAAGAGAATTAGAAAATTAGAAGAGAAAAACAAAGTGTGATGATTAATGGGTTTTTCTCCTTTTTGACTTTGCCTATACGTTGTTGTTAGTTGTTTTTAAATTAGAAGAGGGGATCAAGATGCTGAGCAGCGCATTAGCTGCAGTGGTCAGCGACCCATAGCTGACTTTTAGCATCAGGGCCAGCGAACTAGAGCTGCCAAGACCCTTCTACCCCTCCACGCGATGATCCTGGATAACATGCAGGCTGCAGATGGGCAGAGTGGCTAAGGAGAAGGGATTGAAGAGGGAATGCTAAGCCTGTAGTCAAAAAATGCTTGCTGAAGTCAGATATGTTAGACCGGAAGGTGCAAATATTGCAGTCAAGCTGTAAACTACGACACAACGCATTCCGTTCTCTGGACTACATTCTGCTACTTAAGCCCTTTCAGGGTTTGGTAGCGGGAGATTGAGAACAAATGAACCCAAGCCGAATTAGAAGAGAAAGCTATTAGAAATGAAATATACCATGAAATGACAAAGATATTTGAGATATTAAATAGAGAAATTGAAGACATGAACAGATGAACAGTGAATGGCCCATCTTGAAAACAGCCATGACTGATACACTCAATAAGAAATGTACAAAAAACTGAAGCCATAGCAGAGAAAGAAAACTAGCTTAATGGAAAGCTGAAGTTAAAGAATCAATACAGACTAAAAATAAACTGTACAGGATACGGCTAACATCCAAGATATTACTAAATATGAAGATGAAATACCAAACAAGTAATCAAAATTGTTAAAGAAAAATTATAAAACTAATAGAGAGACCAACTAACAGTTATGTACAAAAACCACCCAAGAGATTTTTTACAAAAGTACCAAAGCAATAAGAATAAAAGATTAGAACTTCAATCCTACTTCAATCTTTAACAACAAAATGGATCTTCAATATTAAACGAACATGTAAGATAACATCAATGGAAAGAGTACTATCAATCCAACAGGAACTCAATCAGCATTTATCCAAAATAACAAGGATCATTTAGAACATGATGTGTTGATTTCAGAAATAGAAAGAACTATAAACAGCTCAAGAAATGAATAGGGAAGACACAACAACCTGAACAATTCAGGCTTGTAGAAAGACAGGACTGAAGTAGTTTGATGGAATTGTTACAAATGCATCGATGGAAAGAAAAGTACCGGTTGATTGGCAGCAACTTACAATAGTACCAATCTGGAAGAAGAAATCTGACAAAAGAAATGATGATAATACAGAGACATATTGATAGTCACACAGAAAAAAATGTATGTAAAAATATTTCTATAAAGAATAAGAACTAATGTTGAACTTTGGCTGAGTAAAGCTCAATTTGGATTCCATAAGGGAATTGGATGCATTAAGGCATTATTCACTTCATGGGAATTAAGTGAAGGAACAAAAGAATATGACAAGCATTTAAATATAACATTTATTGATCAGAAGAAAGCTTTTAATAGAGCAGACAGGAATAAACTCTGGACAGTATTAAAGGATTACAGAACACAAAGATAACTGTATTATAATGTGAGAGCACTGCACCACATGAATAAAAATAATAAGAACAACTGATGCTTTTTGAAATAAATGCAGGAGTATGACAGGAATGTGTGCTTTCACCATTTACATGAACAAAATAACAACCAAAACCAGTTAAATTACACTAGAAGTAGAACATAACTAATATGAATGCTCTTGGCCCAGCCGAACACAGAAAAAACCTAATGTACAAGGATAGAGAAAGACTGCTTATCATGTGAATTCTCTTGGCCCAGCTGAACACAGAAAAAACCTAATGTACAAGGATAGAGAAAGACTGCTTATCATATGAATTCTCTTGGCCCAGCTGAACACAGAAAAAACCTAATGTACAAGGATAGAGAAAGACTGCTTATCATATGAATTCTCTTGGCACAGCCGAACACATACATTTTTAGCATTAGCAGAACACCAGATCCACTAAACATAAGTGTAAACAATATCAAGTTTAAGCAGGTCCAAGAGTTCAAATATCTAGGAAGTATTTTTATAGAAGATGGAAGGCTTGATACAGAAACTGAAACTAGGTGTCAGAGTCTCTGATGTGACTTGTCGACTGTCACTTCTGATTAAACACCAGAACATCAGATTGGTAACAAAGCAACAACTATAAATAGTATATTTATACCAACCTTGTGCTACCAATGTCAAACATGGTCCTTATCAAAGACACAGAAGAGGGAAATTAACTAACTTAACTTAACGTTTTTATACTGGTTTAGAAGAACCTGCAGATTCTGTATACAACCAGTTACATTTACATCACCTTGCTCTAAAAGCTATGTGCATCCAGTTTATTCTTAAATGCATTAACTGTCCCTGCCTCCACTACCTCCCCTGGCAATGCATTCCAAGCAGACACCACTCTCTGACTAAAAAAATATTTCCTAATATCTAACCTGGACCTCTCTTTAGTCAGCTTGTAGCTATGCCCTCGTGTTATTGTAGGTGGCTGTATTTTAAAAAACTTGTTATAGTCTAATTTATCGATTCCTCTGATCATCTTATAAACCTGTAATTACTTTTGAAATCATGTGTCTAAGAAAGGCAGTGGTGTTATCAGGTGAAATAAAATCAGAAATAAGAACATTAGAAAAATGATGAGAACTACCCTTAGTACTGAATTCGTTTCAATACAGAAAATATGATGGTTCGGTCATCTCATGATAATGCAATCTGATCAACTACTGCAGAGTGCGTACACCACAACAAGATAGGACTACAGTGTACAAAGAAGGCCATGTGACAGATGGATAGATGAAATAAGAGAAATTCTACAATAACATGGGCTTACAACAACCAGTGCAACAAACTTGGTAGATGAATGGCGACTTCAGCTCCCCGTGGAGTTTAGTGATACAAGTGGATGGAAAACTCAAATAATTAAGTATTTCTAGTTTATCCCAGGACCTTTTACATTCCTTCATTCTGGATATGATCCAACCATTTACATTTTACCTAACGAACATGTGGATTCCCCTGCCATAATCAACCACTAAAAGGGTCAACGTATGATACAGGTCTGCAACAGCCATTGTCAAAGGTGCTTCCAGACTTTGCTTGTGTGTCTGTATGGTTTGCTTGAAAAGCTACTTTAATTACAAGCTGTATAACTTTGCTCAATCTGTCATACCACCTCACTATTTATACCTTCGAAAATAATGTTAAGGAGGTCAGACTTCACTATGAAGTTATTCAAGGAGCACCATACCTCGCAGACCTTGGGATTGATCAGTCCTGTGTAAACTTGTTATTCTCTTGTCAATTGGATTGTGCTTACTGTTGCTCTATAGATATTGAACAGCATCAATGATAATGTAGAACTTTGTGGTAGCCCTGTGAAGTACTTACTAATTCGGATAGTAATGTTTCCAAGTGAAATATAACTTGTTCTTACATTAGGCAGTTACAATTAAGCTCAGTGTCCATGGGATCATTATACACATTACCAAAACATACATCGAGGTTGCAAAGACCACTGTGTTATATGTATCATTCAGGTCAATGGTCACAGTAAGTTAAGATTTACTTGAAAATATCCACATCATCTTATATAGATTTGCGGCAGCCAGAGTAACAGCCCCACTTACCTGCTTTTAAACCTTGAACGGGAAAGATTCTTTGTTGTAATCCACACATTCTACTTTCCGCTTCAAGTGTATGAGCCCTCACAATCTAAATAAATGCATAAGCTTGCTTCAAGCGTCTATTCACAGACATACGCACATAACATTTTTGTTCATCTTTTTTATTAAGGTTGTGTGATGCCATTGTACTGTGTGAGTACAGTATACATTAGTGAGTACATGCACATGTCTACCACAGAGTTCTTCATTATTATTGGTGCTGTTCAAAATCTATAGAGCAACAGTAACCACAATCCATCTCACAAGAGAATAACAATTATTTTACATCCCGTATGGGTATGACCTTGATGTTTATACAATTTAAACATGGCAAATTTGGATTGTGTGCCATGACACTAACCACTTTGGCACATCTCTTCACATTATAAATATAACCAATCATTCTATTCAAGTTCATGGGTAAGGGCAGCTACTCTATTTAATAAGGTCTTTGGGAATGTATGAATTGAAAAAAATAAAGTTCAAAACATTAAATTCTGCTTGACATGAGAGCTTCATTACAAGAATTAGAACAGTTAGCAGACCACAGCCGAGGTTCAAAGTGTGTGTGAGATGGACATGAAGACGCTGGATGTGTTTCTGACATCCTCGGAAGAAGATGATGCAGACTGATCCAAGTGAAGATATACCCTGAAGAGCCACCTCATGCAGAACAAAAAGAAGAACTTGCAACACAAAAAAGAGAAATGACAATAATGCAATAGAAAAATAAACAAAAAACTCAGTAGACTTATCACTCCAATGTTGCATCATCATGTACTGAAAGTGACTACTACTATCTAAACATAAATACTCAATTGATAGCATTATTTCTTTCTCTCCCCAAACTAAACTCAATACAATTTAAGGCCTAACCTCAAACTAATTAAGTTCTAGAGATATTTACATCTTTGCCACTTTTCAATGAAATAAAAGTCTTTCAACATGCATAACGTACCAAAAACCTTTTGTTTTTTGTTATGTTCATATTAAAGAAATAAATCATGTTTTGGGTGACTTGCCTAGATAGAAGAAATGAAAAATGTTGCAAATCAAGGAATGTGACAGACAAAATTTAGAACATAAAAGAATGTGAATCAAACTTCTGTAATACTGAACTTAAAACAACATGATATTTATATTTTAAATATACATAAACTGAACAAAGGCTAGAGCGGTACAAGCATACACAAATCAAAGGTAATATAATCAAAGATTACTCTGTACAACATATATAGGTTATGGATAGCACCAGCGCTAACATAATTTAAAAGTTATTAATAAATTAAGCAAAAAGCATTTGACTAGAGATTATCGTATCAAAGGAGCTTCTGTGTCAAAAGGGATTATCAAATTCTGTTACAGAAAAAAAAAAAAATACTGGATGGTAACAAATAAAAGATAAGTCATAAATGTCCTGCTAGTTGGAAAGTACTGAATCAAGAACATTATGAGAGAAACTGTAAGCATTTATAGAAACAGCTGTATAAATATTTCGAAAAAAATTATTAGACTACTATCAGTTGGCACAAAAAGCCTCAAATATACTTTAAAATGTATATAAAAATACAGAGGCGTGTAATATCCCATGCACAAATAATATTTGTGACAACTTCCATTTTATTTTAACAACATTTCATATATGCTATGTCAAATATTTGCAAGGCCAACCACCATTGAATCTTGCACAACTTCCAGGCCTTTTAACTGTGAAACAGACTTTACTATACCTACTATCCACTTGAGATGTCACTGTGGTCCAGTAAATATATTATTTTCATAGCTGCATCTGTTTCTGTAAGTAATCTCTTGCTGAACACATGATAAGGAATTGTTTAAACACTGTCTCCATGGAGTTCAAGAGCTGAGACTTGTACCATAGTGGACCAGGTGGTGTAGCGGTTGTCAGTTTGGATTAGAAATCCAGTGTATCAGGTTAAAATCCCATTATACTCGGTTTACAGACTGGGCATGTCATGCACTTATTTTTATGACATTACTGCTTTTTCCAGTTAACCCAGCTGTAAATGGACACCTGGCAAGATCCTGAGAAATTTCAGAGCCACTATTGTGCTCTGTCGTTTACATTTTCAGCAATAAAGGGGCCTGAGCACCTTTAGGGATGTCCTGGTGTTATCTGACCCCTTTTCCATTACTTGTGTCATGTTATTAATTATGTAATTTTCTTCAAGACACAAAAACAGTATTATGACACCATCTTATAAAAAAAACACACCTCAAAACAATTGTTACTCATCGTATCAGCCATTTAAACAACTATATATCCATACTTCTATGCTACCGTGAATTTAATTATTCCAATTCATGGATTTAGATTTATTTCATCCAATTAGATGCAGTTAGTAATGTTGATAGTATTCACATTATGCTGATATGTCAAACTGGAAAATTACCAAGACGTAAAACAAACTCACAACTCGCAGACATTAACTTTGCAGTGAAATTATTTGGAAATAAAAATCAAAATATCTCTATAAATCTTATTGGAGGAACACATGTAAACTTCAGGAAACAGCATGAAGAATATTTTACTTTTTTGTATGATTTTTTTATGACTACCCAACATACTGACTTTACAGTGTGATAGAAAATACAGGAATCCTATCAATTGTCTTTACAGTGTGATAGAAAATACAGGGATCCTATCAATTGACTCTAAAGAGTGAGTCAATTTTCTCCAACGGTTTCCAACAAAAAGCAACATGATCTTCTATCCAAAATGCACCAAAATTTAGAAAAAAGTAAAGTACATCATAAATTATTCCAAATATTTCTTTGCTATGTCTAGAGAATGTTTCCTAGAAGTTAATAGCAATCGCATGAAATTCAACAGGACCGTGCTAATTGAAACCCTAATAATTTTATATTAATTTTATCTGAACAGGAAAATGCTCTCTGCAAAATATATATGGCAATCTGATTGAGAAGCAAGTGGCCAGAAAAATAATGTTCTATCTATAATATAAACACATCCTACCCCATACATAGGTCAGTTACAGACCAATGAAGAAGATCTGGCAATGGTGGGACATTTACAAAGGCTTTGTTTGAGGGTTTTCAGCACAGGCAAGAAAATCTCTTGACCTAAAGAATACATATAATCGGGTAACTTTACAACCTTGATGTGCTGGCTAAGAAGTGTGGAATCAACAAAATGCTGGGGATCAAGATGCTGAGCAGCACATGAGCTGCAGTGGTCAGCGGCTCGTAGTTGACTACCTGCGTCAGGGCCAGCGAACCAAAGCTGGCAAGACCCTTCTACACCTCCCCGTGGTGATCCTGGATAACAGGCTGCAGCAGGGCAGACTGGCTAAGGAGAAGGGATCGAAGAGAGAATGCTAACCCGGTACTAAAGAAATGCTTGCTGAAGTCAGATGTGTTGGACCAAAAGGTGCAAATATCACAGTCAAGCTGTAAACTATGACACAACTCATTCCGTTCTCTAGACTACATTCTGCTACTTAAGCCCTTTCAGGATTTGGTAGCAGGAGATTGAGAACGAACGAAGCCAAGCCAAAGCCAACCAAATGCTGGTGAATTGTATAGCATCTGCCCTGATAAAGAGAGCCAGTTGAACTCCACTTGGGACCCTGGACATCAGAAATAATGCAAATATGTTCAGGACTATCTCAAGATTGTCCACTCTCACCAGTACTATTTAGCATCTACACTACAGTTCTGATAAGATGGCGACCAAGCAACAGCTGCTCTCCTGGTCTACGATTCTCGTGTGGTTTGTTCGTTCCAATTAATGTATGAAGCGCAGTGTTGTGTGGCAATCATTTTCTAGCATGTCCTATGCTATTCACAAGAAACCTACGTGTGTAATTTTCCTCGGAGAAAACATGATCTGTTCTGCATGTGAATACAGGTTGTTGGATAGGATGTCACTGCAGATTGCGCACCGTCCTTGGTTGGTGTGCATGACCTACTTAGAAATTGGGTCCATTTTCATTGCATGCCACGACCGGAAACTCCCCTCAGCCATGGGTTAATAGCCCCTCACTTAGACCTATAGATGTGGGTGCAGGTCAGCAGCAGCGTCTTCTAGTCTACGCATGGGGGCTGCTGCTGTTGAGGTACGACATTCGCCTCTCTAATCATCAAGGAAACAGTAGCGATTGACTCCCACAAGTTTCAAGCGACCCCTGGTCTCAGATTGTACGACCTAAATGCCTGCATCTTGAGCTACTTCAAGTCATCTTTATTGTATTTCTTACCACTGGTTCCTGGTAACTCAGGACGAGAGAGTGAGATTGATATCCAGCGCAGCTTCTTTCTCACTATAATCCAAATTCGGCGCAAGTTACATCATCAGAACAAGGACAGTCTGATGATGTCGCCATCTTCACTTGCAATGGGCAGCTTACTTATTTACACAATAAGGGTGGTCAACATTTAACCAACAGGGTGAACATTGACATTTGCAAATAAAATCCTGGCATTCAGGACTGGCTCGGATACACATTAGATGGTCAGAGACACCCAGAAGACCCTGGAGACAATCTCACAGTGGTGTTGAGATTCCATCTCCTAGATCAATCCTAACAAAGTCTGTGTCATGCAGTGGTTTTAAACAACTCCATTGTGAAGGTCAACCTCCCTGGCATGACCCTGCATGAAGCATTTGATTGCAGTCTGTCAAATAAGTACCATCTGGCCAAACCATACAAAGATAGAAGCAAGAGCTGGCAGCACTCAAGACAATGGTAGCTGTAACTGGTTTTTATCCTACATTGTAAGTTGGCTCTGTCAGTTGTTGATTCAAGACTAATCTTCCTCACATTATCATGATCACAGTGTGAAAGGTTAAAGCTCATTGTGAATGAAAGAATGCAACTGGTTCTGAGTTAAACTAGGGATACCCTGATTTTGAAGATGAAGTGCATTGTTCAAAACAGCAGGAAATAGTTGCAATGCACTAGGATATTGCCATAAAGCAACAGAAGTTTTGGTTTTGGAGCAACCTAATCAACAGTTTTTCATCTAATACACAGCTTTCGATTAACAATTTAAACTTACAAGAGACATTTGAATAGATACATCAAGCAGTAATTTATTTCCCCCACATTGACATTTAATGCTTTATACTAATATATTCTGCTACTATGCATACTTCATTTAATTATGTTTCTTCAGATCAATTAACTCTTAACAGCCAAGAGCAACAACTCTGTATGTCAAGTAATTTGTTTAATGTTTTTTTTACCCCAATTCTTTTAACAAATTGATCTAAACTTATGATTAATCAGCTAATTAGTGATTGCATTCAGGATGTTGATGAAGTTATTTATACCAATGAGTCTGTGCTATGCACTGAGATATCAGGTTAGGACATCTCTTCTAGAGTTGCTGTTGAGCCTCCAGTATCAGAAAGAAGACAAGAGGCAGTAACGCTCAGCTCTGACATGGCTATCTGAGACCTCTTTAACTAGGGCAGTCATCATGTCACATTCTCTTACTTCAGAAGGTTAAATTTTGAGGAAAAAAAAGGTACTCGCCCATCGTAAACAATGATGGAGACATCATAAGAAGATTTTGTCTAGATGATGTAACTTGTGCTGCATTTGGATTATAATGAAGAAGAAACTGCATTGGTCATATACCTCATTCGCCTATTACCAGTTGAACCGAAGAGAGCAGGTCGTTGTCTTCAGACTTCGCACTGGCCACAATAGACTGAGGTACCACCTATTCAACAAATTGAAGATAGGGTGTACCGACGAATGCCCGTGCGGTACTGGTAAAATGACCGCTGAACATCTGCTGCAGAACTGCCCGACATACGAGGATCAGAGAGAGCAGATGTGGCCATCACCAGTGGAACTGCAAGACAAGCTCTATGGCAGTGGCGACAGCCTCAGGATGACCGCCGCTTTTTTCGAAAAAATAATGGTTACTGTCTGACTGCGTACGCAGAAGAAGAAGAATAAACCTCATTCTCTGGTCCTGAGCTACCTTGGACCAGTGGCAAGACATAAGTTACAGAAAGTACAGAATGACTAGCTAAGACATGAGTGGATAGCAGATGTTGAAGTTTCAAACCTCAAACAGCTGTAGAACTACTGCCTTGGTCATACCGGTGCTCAAAGAAATGAAAAAGTTATCTTGGCTTCAAAAGCACCCATTATGGATACATTTAATATTGATAGGAGTGACATTTTCAAATCTATCAATGACACACACACCCTTTTGGATGATGACAATGCAATATAAAAATAAGCAATTCACAGACTGCAGGACTTTGAAATCAAATAAGGGTCAAGCAAAGTGGAGCTCATGAGAAGATGAAGTAGGAGTGCATACAATCAACAAGGGACAGAAACAGTCAGCATTCATTACCCTTCACCATTTGTTCAGAGAAAATGAGCACCATTTGATATGCTTAGAATGCAGTTTGAAACAAGCACAAGAACAAAGACAATTTTTTTTTTAATGTGCATCATGGAGTTTTATTTTGAATTTTTTCAGGGAGGTTATGCTACCTTGTGAAGTCATATACCCCCTTTCAGTTTAAAGTGGTGTGACTTGGCTTAGAACTAGGTAAATCAGTATTTCGATATTTCATTCACTTACTGTGTTAGATTTCTTGTACCTTGTGAAGCCACTAAAATGAGACACAATTTCCACTGAGAGGTACATAAGCTGACATTGAGGCACAGTATAATTCTAGTTTAGCTTTATTCAAACTATTGATTTTACAACCTGGAACTAGCTTTATCTTTTCACTTATTTCAAAGTTTTGTTGACTTTCAACTTCTTTTCATAAATTTGTAATTTTTCATAATTAAAGTTGTGCAACGATGGCCTTTTTTAAATATTAACTGGTCATTGAGACGGCTGGCTAAATGGTAACTCATTGGAATTATTGGTAAATAACTTCCATAACTTATCACAACAATGATACAGTGTTCCACTCTAACTTTACACAAATCCATCCATTATTAAGGAACTGAGACGCTAGTCCAGTCAGGCACAAAATACTGACCAGGATGTTGCGTCAAGTTCAACAATGACCAAGACCACAATCTCTCTTCTATGTAGCATTCCCTGGAAACAGGCTGTTTACAAGGCAGCCTGGCTGACGAGATGTAGATCGATGTGATTCCCGTAGTAGTGAGTGCCACGCAGATGAAGCCCAGCATAGCACAACCGCCTGGAGGACCGCGGTCCACCATCAGCATGCTCGGGATGTGAGGGAAGCTACTACAACCCACAACTGAACATCCTTTTCAGGGCGCACAAAAGAGTAAACTTACTTATTGTGGTCATTAAACAACAACAATAATCTATTATTACTCCCATCTTTTTGGGAACACATCCATTTCCTAATCAATTCATTCTATCACTATCTGTGGAGTTGTACAAATTAACACTGGGAATTAGGTATGGTATATACAATATGTTTTCAGCTATACTATATTTTCTGCAATTACAGATATCTATAATACAGGTATTATGTACTGAATAAAAGATATTTGAACTTAACTCAGGTGGTCAAATAATGTTTTGGTTGAATGATGCCTTATTGATTAAATTATTTACTCAGTAAACAACTGTGGAACATTTTTTTTAATTGTTTGCTCCAAATTAATCAAAGATTAAAATAACAGCAGAAAGGTTAATTGTTTGAATGATGCACACAAAGAATCACCTCCATGTGTCCTGATATAACATTGATGTGTACTTCTACTTAAACACATATCATTTGTTCATTTTAGCACTTCTGATTATTTTTTTTAATTTCTTTAACATCAAGCCATGACATATTCTAAGATTCTCTGACCCTGGGTTATTCCGTTTACTTTTGTCTTTAAGCATACAGTCAATGAAATGTGACTCTTCTTTTTCTATTCTAGTTAGGCCTTATATTATTGGTTTTATTTAACAAATCTTCCATGTAATTTTTTAGCTGTTAGCAGTATGCACGCTCTTTCCTTGAGTATCACCACATTTCTCTTGCTGCAAGTGATTATTCTGTTATTTTATTTATTATTAAATATTCTCATCAAAAATTCATATTGTTTCTATAAAACACAGCAAAACACCTTTTCTTACTTACATTATTGGTAACTTGTTTTGTCTAGAAATCTTACTATTTAATGTTCAAGTTCATGTGTAGTTTCTATTGTTCATCAGCATATTTTTTGACCTGCTATCAAATATTTCCGTCCACCTTGAACTAACATTCAAACAAAATGTATATTCTTATTTATGCATGCACTGTTTTACAATGACAGTAATAAATAAATTATAAATAGAACAATTATTACAGGCTTGGATTTTAGAATAAAAGTTTCCTGTTGTCAAAAATGTATTCAGAATTTCACAAAATATACTTTCCCCATCATACAAAGATCACTATTGAGAAAACATAATTTACACAAGATTTACTCATTTTGAAACCACATGTTTATCTCAAGAGAATTTCATATATGAAACATATATAATACACTGAATTCCGTTTGAAAACATTCATAATTTACTAAATTTCTTTGGAAATCTGAATATTTTCTCAACATGGATGATTGCAAGTTGAAAACAGTCACGGAAAATAATTGTACAATTAAATGACTGAATTAAATGCCAGTTGAACGCGAATGAAGACCTGTCCACTTATTGCTCTCATTCAAACAATAGTCCTATTCACCTTTGGCTGCCAGTTTTAGTATCTCTCCGACAGAGCAAACACCACTCTTATAGTCCACACAATTTCTGAACACGACAACTTTAAGTACATATAACATTAATGGCTAGAAAGGTGTGTCTCTTTGGATCGCTTTGGAGGTGGGGGGGGAGGTTTAGACTTTTTAGTTGAACCCGAACTTTGATCTTCACATTCTGATGAAGGCAAATCCATGAGGAGTTCAGGGGGTGGAGGAGGCAATTCATCAATGTCCATGATACCATCAAAGTTTTCATAGATGGGGTCATGAAGTGGTAATGAGGCTCCATTGTGAATTGCCTCGGAGTGCTGCTGCTGTTGTCTGGCCAGGTCTGCAGACAATTTTGTGTTTTCACTTCGTTTAGGAGGTGGTGGAGGTAAAGCTCTCTTATCAGTCTTGATTATCATACCTCCAGCCGACGCTGACCTGCGATGCTGATGTAGCACTGATAATGGATGTCCATTTCTGGTCTCATTGCTAGAGTTGTCTGTTCCAGTTTCTGAGTGAGTTCTCTTAGAAAGTTCTGATAAAAATGGCAGAGAGGGTGATTGAGGGGGGCAGCCAATTGCATCTTCTGCAACACTTTTGTGCTGTCCTTCTTGACTGGTCTGTGAGTGATCTAATTGATAGTTTTCATTCTTTGGTTGTCCATCAAATGATGGTGGCCTGGAAGATAATGATGACTTGATGTTGTTCCCCGTAACACTTGTGGTGATTGTTGCTGTTGAGTTGGAAGTTTTAGGAAGAGTTGGGGGCGGAAGCTTGGATGCAATAGAGGGCATTGGGGGGGGAATTGATACATGAAGAGGAGATCCAGAAGCAGAGTCTCCCCCTGACCTCGTCATGTAGCCTGACTCAGTGCTAGAGAGACGAAGAGGCGGTGGAGGTGGTGGTTGTTTTAAAATTGCAGTTGGTGGTGGAGGGGTGCTGCTAAGATTGCTTGCAGTGCTGCTGTGAGGTTTAGGAAAAGTTGGTGGTGGTGAGGACTTATGACTTGTGTGGGCAGCAGTAGTAGTGTTGTAATGAGATTCTTTGAGATGATGTAGTTTTTGTTGGCTGTTGGCTATTTCAGCAATATCTCCGGGAGAACTAGATGAGACTGGTGGAGGTGGTGGAGGAACTTGCATAGACTGTACATGAACAGGAGTCGATGGTAGGGAAGTCATTTCATGATGAGTGTGAGAAGACAAGGATATATGGATGCTGCCACTTGCAGCTTCTCTAAATTCAGCAGGTGGGGGTATGGTTGTAAGACATAGTGTATCATTGGATACCTGGTTTGACCAAACTGATGATGGACTTCTGATCTGATTATAAACTGGTTCTGAATGCTTCTGGTCATTTCCACAAGAAAAAACAGAGTCCTCATCATCAAAACCTCTTTGATCCTCTCTCAAAGGTGAATAGATGGTGGTGTATGTTGAATTAGCTGGTTCTTCCTTTCCCTTGGCAATATGAGGCAAAACTAGTGGCTCACTTTTTCTTCTCACATGCTGATAATGACTTTCTGGGCTAGAATTGCCATGCTTCCCATGAACAGATATTTCTGCTCCACTATCCAGTGAATGCTGTTTTATGTTGGAAGACAAGTGTGAATTTTTCAAATGAGAGGCACGTTGGCCATTATCCCCACCATTTGAGCCACACGACCCACGACCCTCATTAATAGATGATCTTCTTCTATCACGTGATAGGCCTGTTGATGAAATACGATGGTGCGTCTCTGCATATATGCCTTCAGCTGTCTCATCAATGGGCACATTGCACATGTCTGCAAGCTGTCTTGTGGTCTCAGTAGTGACAGGCAGTTTTGCTCGCATTTTACCCCTAAAACTTGACCCAAGCCGCATTTCTCCACTTGAATTTGAGTCCTCACTAGAGTCTGTTGATGCACTTATGATGGAATCACGATGCTTTACTGTGTGGTCACTGGAGTTGCCATTAATTATGCTGTGAGTGGCACTAAACGAAACACGCTTGACTGGAGTTTTGTGACCTGATTCTGATATTCCTGACCCAATAGAGGAGCTTCCAATTGAACCACTCAGAGATCTGTACACAGAGAAATAATAAAAGTGATCAATACTTTTACAAAATATAATGAAAGTTTATAATCAACTAATGCAATTGCCACTGACACACTCAAGAATTAGAATATAATTTTTCTACAAACATTGCCTAAACAAGACAAATGTGATATTCACAATAAAAATTACAAATCTGACCGTGTGTATTTTTTTATACAGTTATGGCATTTTTTCTCATATCATTCTTTCTTATATACACTAACGTTGTTCTGGACATCCTCATTTCTCACTTTAGCTGTCTATAGAATTTGTAATATTCTTCTGTTAAATTTTATCTTTTTGACCATCAGACATTTTCTTTTTCATTATTCCTCTTTCTGTGATTAACATTTATATGACAGGATTAGATTTATAAATTCAGTTTGCATAATACGAGGCGTGTTCAAATGATATGCGGACCAAACTACAACAAGTGAAAATATGTGTGATGCACATGATGACGTCACTTATGGTGTAAACAGCACATATAAACCTTCAAGTCTGCAAAATTCCATTATCCTATGACTCATATTTTTCTCAGCAGACCGTTGAAAACATGGCGGGTGTGATACAGAATCCGTCCAGAGTTGATCAGTGAGAGGTGATTAAGTTTCTAACAGCTAAAAGATGTCGACCAGTTGACATTCATAGCAGAATGCAGGCAGTTGTATGGTGACAAAAGCGTGTTAATGCAACAATACGCACCTCACCTGGTCTCGGAAGATCTTTCGTTAACTCACATCCTTCTTTAAACATCGTTGTCCAGTTCTTCACTGTTGTCTTCAACACACTTTTATCACCATACACTGCCTACATTCTGTGATGAATGTCAACTGGTCAACATCCTTCAGCTGTTTGAAACCAAATCACTGTTCGCTGATCAACTCTGGACGGCTTTCGTATCACACCCGCTATGTTTTCAACGGTCTGCTGGGTCTGCTAAAGAAACTATGAGTCAGTGGATAATTAAATTTTGCAAACTTGACAGTTGGTATGTGTTGTTTACACCAGAAGTAACGTCATTATATGCATCGTACGTATGTTCCCTTGTTGCAGATAGGTAGACTGACATGCCAATTACAGCCTCAACTGCAATCATGGATTTTGAATGCTGTTTTCAGTCAGTAATGCCAACGGCTGGGTGGTGGAGACAAAGAGTACTTGCCTCTTGCAGTAAAGGGTATAGTCCACATTCTCAACATTTTCAGTCTCAAATCAAAACCTTTTCTGCTACCTGTTGAGCGCAGAGCTTCAACAAATATATGCCAAGTCATCGAACATTGACCTGTCTATATATATTGATGTTTTTATGACTTATCGTTTCTACATCATGGAGAAGCCATCCCCATGACCAACCCTCCTAAAACACTTCTTACAATATGCTTGACAGGCCAGTGCTACTTTTTTGTGCTCCCCTTTAGAGCCCTGGTAACATTTTCAGTCTACCCAGTGGCAAATGAATACCTAACTTACAGCAAGGAAAGGCAAAGTGGTGAGGAAGTGTACTGCTCACTACACCTTAGAAATAGCAAAAACCTAACACCTACTACAATGAAGGCTCTAACACTTGATTTTCAATGACAACATCTGCTATGGGGCTATATTTACCTTTATACCAACAACAAACATACATTTGAGACTTCTGATAATATATTTAAAATTGTAACAATTCTCACAATTAATAAATACTATCACCACATGATGAACTACAAGAGACTTTAATTAGTGTGATTATATTAGCTTTTGGCTGCAGATGTTTCAGAACCCTTGACATGTACATTATCTGACCTGTAACTTTGATGTTATAACATTGAAACAAATTATCAATATTGAATTATAGAAACAAAAAGTATCTACCTCCCATCAGGTCCACCTCTAAATTCAGAGTTCTTGCATGGAGGAATTGCTAGAACCTCAATGCTAATTACATCTCTGGATGAATCGCTTGATGTACAGTTGTGTGCGCCAGATGGACTGTGGACTTGATTCACATCCTGTTTTGGAACTGACATGCGGCTATCTGTTAGGTCAGTATGATTTAACATCTGGCATATAGAATCCTCACTGGAAACATCCCCAGGTTCTTGCTGTCTTAAGTCCCACATGGAAATTTCATGCATGAGCTGTTCATAATTGTAGAGCATCTGCTTACCCAGCTAACACAGAAAAAAAGGTAAAAATTATATTAGCATTTGAAAAATTTGCAAGAATAACTGGAGAAAGTTAGGAAAGGTTATAATAATGGCAAAATTTAAAAAAAAAATTATTTCAAAAGGCAGTTTTGTCAAATGAGAATAAAAAAGTGTTAACATGTTGCTTGTTTATGATGTGAGATAGCCAGTTTCCATTCTCATTGCCTTTCCTTTCCCTAACAGTTAACCAGGTACCCAATTATAGCTGAAATAACTGGACTGTGCTGGTAACAAGAATTTAATTCTGAACCTTTACCATCAAAGAGCAAAAGTTCTGGTACTATGCTAATCAGATGTTTACACAAAATAAACATAATTAACAAATAGCATGCAAGAAATTTATCAATTAATCTCATTAGTAGTATGTAAGAAACTTTTAATCAATTTCTTTAAAACTATGTACAAAAACCTGTAAATCAATTTCTTTAAAACTGTACAAAAACCTGTAAATTAATCTCATTAGAAGTAAGTAAAAAACTTGAAAATTGATCTCATTAGAAGTATGCAACAAAACCTGTAAATTGATCTCATTAGAAGTATGTAAAAAAACTTGCAAATTATTTTCAATAAAAGTATGTAAGAAACTTGTAAATTACCAACTTCTTTTGTAGAATACCAAAACTCTCATTTACAAAATTTAATGAATTTGTATATGAAATCAACTTGCTTGTACCTTGACTGTTCTGATCCCCATGACCCACTGGTCTAGAGCCATCTCTGTCTCTGCACAAAAGTAGCGGATGTACTTGGACGTTTTCTTTTGTATCTGAGGGTGCTAGAAAGAAGATGAAAAGATCTGATCACTTTCTATGCACTGTAATAGCATCTATATACTTTACCCTTTGCAATAAGACAGCAGAAAAAAAAGTATATTTTAAGTGAATCACAGTATTTACTTTGCTGTTTAACCAAGCAGTGCCATCATTTTGTTCTGTACCACTAGTCTAGTCCTGCCTTTGATGTTTGTCTCCGGTTTTGCCATGTGAAAGAAAATCCACTCTCTTTACTTCAAACCGGGTTGGCAGTATTCTCTAGATCTGAGCGTTTTTCATGCTAATTATTTTTATTCAATCTGATCGCTTCCGCTGCAATTCTCATGATGTAATATATAGTTACTAGACTGCATATACTGTCAGTGCTAGTTATTTCTCATAATTCTGCTTTTTTATTTATTGTCTTTGCTTATTAACACCTTGCAAAGTTAAAAAATAGTATAATCTATAAGAAAATTATGAAATCATTAAATATTTATATATATATATATATATATATATATATATATATATATATATATATATATATATATATATATATATATATATATGTTGTTGTTGCTTAGATGTTTGCCTCACTAGTTTCTACTGGCGGAGGCGCGCTATTTTCCACCCCAGACCGTAGTCCATTGGGCGATATCAGGACGCATAAACACTTGGATGTGTGTGTGCGTCGGTATGTACCTATGCTAGGTTTGTGCACCCTCAGAAGCTAGCCCAACCAAAGTGCAATGGAAGGGCCTCACCATGAGGGCGAGTGTGAAAGTTGTGCAAGAGTGTGACTGTAGGACAGTCAAAAGTCAAATGAAACAGAGTGAGGTGAGAAGAGAGAGAAGGGGAAGAGTGGCCTCAGGGTGAGCCCCTCCCTCTCTCTCTCTCTCTCTCTCTATATACATATATATATATGTATATATATATATATATATATATATATATATGTATATATATATTATTATATATAAATATATAATATTATTACATAAACAGAGAAAAGTCCCCCTATAAACTATGAACACAATAAAGAATGAAATAAAGAAATGTTAAACTTTACAAGGTTTCAGCAAATGAGTTGAACTAAAGCAACTAAATAATGCTATAGTTGCAATCTGTTTGTTTTCTGTGTATACATGCCATCCCAAATAGTACAGGTAGGTAGCATGCTCACCCTAAGCTCTTCCCCTTGCATCCGTTATCAATTCAGTGATTTTTGTAAACACCGATGCTAAAAAAATTAAAGATATATTTCATCTTGGTAATGAACATAAGTGACAATATTTTATTTGTATATATGTTTTAACAGTCAGAACAGTAGTTCAGTATGCTACTTTTTCTAATCTCTACCTTGTCATTGTCATGAAATCGCAACTGACAAAATTTACAGCCGATGTTGTTGCACAACGATGTTACGTATAGTCATTGGTTTATTGTGTTGAAACATCCAGATTAATGCTATAGAAATGGCTGAACACGGGGTTATTTGAATCTAAAAACAGACCACTGTCCGGATGTTTTAAATGGAAAAAATAGCTTGTTTGATTTTAAAGACAATTTTGACACGATTTATTATCTTTTTCCCTCAAATTTGAAGATTATTCCATTATTATGGGTGAGAAGATTAGGTGTTACAAATCTTAGAAACTAACACACATTCAACAAAATCAATATCAACACATTCTTTATTCATGTATGTCTCTACATACAAATAAATCTTATCTATAGACAAACAAATAAAAAGGTTACAGGCTCTCAACATCAGCAACCATAGTAAAATGTGACATGCTGAAAAATAATGCAGCTGCAGGGAAAAGTTGCGTCACTTTTTAATGTAGTATGGCTAATATTAAATATCACAAAAAACTGATGTGATGTAAAATTTAAATGTTTACAATTAAAAAAGAAAACTAGATCTTCTGTCTCTGCTGACTTAATCAAATATAAACATAACTAATGACCTTGAGAGCAAAGCAGTAGTCTGTAGGAGAATGGTACTTTTTCTTCCAGCCAAGGCCACGGTACACCTCCACGTACTCAAACTGAACTAAACAGACCAGGTCCTTTGGGTTCTGTGAATAATACCATGCATATCATATACATTGCAGAAACAAAATTCATTGCTAAGTATAAAACTTTATTATTTTATCACAAATGAACATTAAATTATTTATTTATATTGCCAATACCTCATAACAAATAATGTATTTATTTATTCACTACGTAACATTAAATGCTTATTTACAATTCTAAAATCTCAGAACAAATAACAAATTTTTTTGATAAATATAAAATTTCAATTACTATTTTATACTGATAAAACACAGAATAAATAACTTTACTGTTGGCACAGTTTAACACTCAATGACCATTATTTTGACACAGCCACAGACTAAGACATGTCATTAATTTTACTACTAAATGTTGAGAATATCTTTATCTCAGGCAAAACTCTGGCCGCAGCTAGGCTGTTGTTACTGTCACCAAATTCTTAATGTTTCATCAGAATGTTCTTAGATGGGCAAGAAAATCCTTACAGAATTGAACAACAATTTTGTCACATTCTGACAAACAACCACTTGTAACTCAATAAAATAATCAAATTTAAATTGCAATCACAAAACTAAATAAAACTGTACTGAAATAATATTTAAAACATACTTTGGAATAAACTATTCAGTAAAATTATCAAATTTGATTCTTTAGCAATGCAAATAAAACTATTAGAAAACTCTAGAAAAATGTAATTCAATGATATATCTTATCAGTCACGACTATGTGTCGACACCCAAAAAAGTTTTTTAGTTAATTAATTTTGCTAAAAATCTGGAAAGGGTTATAGAAGAAAATATAAACTTGTGCGATAAAAAAGTTGTGACCGAAAAGTACAGTGTAGTGGACAATATAATATGTTGAATATCTTAGCATTGGAAAAATTGCTGTTTTTTTTTTGTTCAAACACAACAGCCAGCCATCAAACTTACTAAACACACAGAAAAGTGGATGCAGAATTGTTTTAATATAACTGCTGTATTAACAAATGGATACTATTTGTTGTGTAGGTATCCAAATATACTTCTATATTAAAATTGTTTATAAATTCTAAAAGACTAATCTCAGATTGCATTTGGATTACATACATCCGCCTCTCCACGCCCCGCCCCCCTCCCTGAAAACACGTTATCTAGTATAAATAACATTTTCTGTCACACACAGTTCAGTTTCTCACTGAACACTTTTTGAGACATCAAAGTGTAAATGTTTTCCCCATGTTCTAAAAATAAAAATCCAGTCAGGGAAGGTCGGCCTAATTTGTGGTTATTTGGCTGTGAGTAAAAATAGTGCCATAATGACCATCTCTTAGCAACCAATTGACCCGATTGTTATGCTGTTTCAGGCAGGATTTCGCTTCACACATTTGCTAACATGTCGCTACACTTAAACAAAATTGACCATTACAATTCAATTTCTAATTTTTTCACATCTGTTCATGCAAAACAACATAGTCCTATTCGGACTATTTCTGTTTCTAAGAATTGACATCACTGCACTCCCGGCATACTTATAGGTGTTCAGTCTATCTCATCAAATGGCGTAAGGTACGGATGCTGATGGTCCCTGTAGCTCGCTGGTTGTACACTCTCCTACTCCATCCTCTCATGCACCCAGCTCCACTTGAACCTCGTTTAATGTCAAAACTTTGCAGTCTGTGGATTGCTGTTTCATCTATTGTGGTGTCCTCAACCAGCAGGCGGTCATTGATTGATTTCAAAATGTCACTTCTATCCATCACTAATGTGCCCATGATGAGAGCTTATGAGCCATAATGTCAGCTTTTTCATTGCCCTGAACCCTGGCTTGAGCAGGACAGTAGATCCATGTCAACCCCTGGAGGTTTTATGCCTTAACAGCTGCTATCCACTCGTACCTAAGCCATTCCTTCTGTACCTTCTGAAGTACAGCTTGCGCATCTGTCACGGTGACTGCCCTTGTTATAGAAGTCTCAGATATCCATTTCAGTGCTGAGGTCACTACTTCTGTCTCCCTTCTCATACTGGAAGGTGTTGACATGTATGCCCTACTGCGCTCAGCAATGATCTGTCCTCTCACTCTAGCCGAGAAACCCCAGCCTGATGTCCCACTGATCCATCGGTGTATATGACAGCGTCACTCTCGTGCGTGTTCAGTTATAAGTTGATTTACCTCGCGCTCTGCTCTCTCGTTGCTTCATTCTCTGCATTGCTTGCCTAAGGTTATGATGCTTCTCTGGTACGCTATCATTCTATTACCAGTGTGGACCCATTCTTCCCTTTGGCTATCGTCTCAACTGGAGTGATGTGTCTGATTGTTGTCTCTGCCTGTGCCATCCATGATGACCTTCTCTTGATTCTTGATGTCTGAGATACTACTGTGCAGAGAGTGCTGTGTGTCTGTGGTTACACACATATAGGCTTTCACTTGTGCCAGTTTATGTCTGGATGTCACCGATAACAATCTCAACATATACCGCATCATCACAATCAGAGTATCTCTAGTGCAGCCCAGATCCAGTCGCATACCTTCATTCTGGATGCGTTTCAACCTTTCAGACTGTGTTCTTGATAGTGTGAGAATGCCTAGCCCGTAATTGATGACAGACAACACTACCTGATGAAATAGGATGAACAGGAGGCATTGTTCCAAGTCTGCAGCAGCCATGGTCTTGAGTCTGTCAATGGAGCAACCATCAAAATTGATGCCCGGGAGCTCAGCCTTTACTGTGGAATTATTCAAAGAGCACAACATCATACAGGCCTTGTTCGGATTGATCTTGGAGCTTGAGTAGCCACACAACTGTCAGATTGATTGCAAGGTTTCCTGGATGTCTTTGACTAACTGTCTGAGCAGTCCTGTACGTTAGGATGTCATCGGCAAATGTCAACGTTCCCCTGTCCCTGTGGGTTGAATATTGGCCACTTTTACTGTATATATGTTGACTATTAAGACTAAAAATTCAGAACCTTAGTTCCAACAATGGTCCTCATTGTTATCCATGGGGAGTTCATTTTCATCTGATGGATGTAGTACACCTGACATGTTAAGGCGGATTGGGCTTGCTGCCTCGGCTATGAACGACCTTTGCCCCGTATGGAATAACAGCAGACTCTCTGATCCAAAATTTGAATTTACCAGACATATGTGATTCCTGTCCTCATGTATGGTTCAGAGATTTAGACTATTTAAATAGGACATATCAAGACTTTGCTTTTCACATATGCAACCAGCAACGCATCTTCGGTATCCGGTGGTTTGATCTTGTCCGCAATGTCAAGGTCTCTGCAATGATGAGGCTTTCTTCCATCTTGGACACCCTGGGCCTCCGCCACCTGTCTGTTCGGACATGTGGTTCGACTGGACCAGGAAGTTCCGATTTACCAGATAATGCTTAAATCAGTTACTGGCAGTCTCCCCTTCAGTACTGATGGAGGTTTGGCTACAAACATCAGTAGCTGGACATGATAGTGGTCGACCAAGGCAACGGGCCTTAGATGCCTAGGTGAAAATTTTTATCATTTATGCAAAGGGATTTTCTCTAATTCTTCAAAACCTTTTGGGATAGCTCAGCCTGTCCTGTCTATTCTACAGCTTGGCTACTGATTGTGACTATGCCAGTCTGCATGAATAATAAAGTATTTTATTATTCTTTTCTAGACAATTATTAATACAGTCACATTTATTGAACACAGAAAATAAAGTCCTTTTCTCACTTTACTGGCTTTTCCTTTGGGATTGTAGTAAAGCCCAGAAGCTCGAAGTACAAAGAAGAATTTTTTCCAGGCCTTCTTGCCATCTGACTTCAGGTATAATGCTCCTTCCACAGTTGGGACACTTACACAGTCAGGGGCAAAAAATTCCTGTGAATTTACGCAAGCAAATAATGAATGAAATAAAAGTAGTTGGAAGAAATTTTCTAAGCATTCAAATAAACATAATTAAATGCAATTATTTGCTTAAACAGGTAAAGTCTGCTTTCAATTGATGAGTATCTTTTATTTTTCAGACATAGCTATTTTTTATAGTTTAATGTTTTGATTTGATGTCTTATAATCTATCGTATGCACATATAATAAAGATAATAATATAAAATGTCATTTATTGATGCCTCTCATTTCATCTCCTCACTTGTTAATTGTGGCATGGTCTGATACATGTACTTTTAAATCTACTCATTGAATAATGTTTTTTTTAAAAACAAGTCACACTCATTTCATGAAAATATTGATATCCATTTTAACAGTATCATCATTATTCCTTCAGATCTCCAACAGGATCATGAGATCACAACTTTAGTGCATCTGCTTACAGGAAGCCTGGACAAAAGCACATACAAGTGTGCGTTTACAGTGCAGTATAAGAGGTTGTCATTTTAGTGTGAAAACCTCCCTAGTCACCTCTCATGACATTACGTAACTTACCTTAACATATTTATATTGGTTTAGAAGACTCTACAGAGTCTGTATACAACCAATTTATTGGAGGGTGGTTTTTACTGATGTGCGAGTCCATCTTAATATACTCAAACACTAGAGTTAAGTAGACCCGCAGCCAGTTAAGCACCATCAATAGCTACTCTTAACAAAGCACCTGCTGAAAGGTACAAATAACTTGGGTAGATCTTTCATTTGAAAGTGGCCATTAAGCCTAATCGTTTCGATTTCAACTGCCAAGGGATTTTCAACGTGCATGACACTAAAACAGGAGTCCTTCTTCTTCTTCTTCTTCGTACGCAGTCAGACAGTAACCATTATTTTTTCGAAAAAAACAGCCGTCATCCTGAGGCTGTCGCCACTGCCATAGATCTTGTCTTGCAGTTCCACTGGTGATGGCCACATCTGCTCTCTCTGATCCTCGTATGTCGGGCAGTTCTGCAGCAGATGTTCAGCGGTCATTTTACCAGTACCGCACGGGCATTCGTCGGTACACCCTATCTTCAATTTGTTGAATAGGTGGTACCTCAGTCTATTGTGGCCAGTGCGAAGTCTGAAGACAACGACCTGCTCTCTTCGGTTAAACTGGTAATAGGCATCGTTTTTGGTGTAACCAGTATGTTCGGTTTCCCATTTGGTCATGTATCTGGCTTTGATAAGCCGTTTTGACTCTTCGTATGTCATACTAGTATCTGTTTGTGGTAGTCTTGCACCTTCTTTTGCCAGTCTGTCTGCCTCCTCGTTGCCTTGGATGTTGCAGTGTGATGGGACCCACTGTACCACTACCCTTTTTGGTGCGGACTGCTGGCACAGTTTGCAGAGTGCTGCTCTTAAGTCATTAAGCTCAGTATTTTTCTGGCTTTTTAGCGCTGTGACTACGGCGAGAGCATCTGTAAGCAGGACTGTATGGCTTTCATTTTCACGGTGTGTCACCATTTCTTCCACTGCCGCCCTCAGTGCCTCTGCCTCCACTCTGAAATTGCTTGTGTACTTACCAGTAGCGAATGATAGTGTTATTTTTCTGCCATTTGGTAGGTTCAGGAATGCTCCTGCCCCTCTGTTCTGTGTTGTGTTTGTTACAGAACCGTCGGTGTATGCATGGGTCCAGTCCATGCTTGGGTAGCTTTTCGTTATGAAGCTTAGGGTAGTATCTCTCCTTTCTTTTTCAGTCTGGCAGTTTTTGTTTGCAATACCTGGTATATTTTCTACCACCTCTGGAAATATATCCTGCCTCCAGGTAGGTTTTCGTACAGTAGTGATGGGTTTTGATGTTGTTAGTGCGTTTATGGGATCTTCGTGCATCTTTGCTTTGGCTATTTCTGCAAAGTTTCTCCGCTTTAGTTTCCCATTTCCCAAATTGTTTAGTCTCTGGTGCATTGGATGGTTGGTCAGTCTTCAGAGTTTCTCTGACTGCAGCTGGGCTCTGCAGTCTCTTCTGTCGGTCATGGATTGCAGTTTTGTAATCTTTTCAAGTTCTACAATTGGCGTTGACTTCATGCCACCTGTTATAATTCTCATGGCTTGGTTTTGAAGTTTGCTAACTTTATCGAAGTTCGCCTTCGCTGCTGTTGTCCATGCCGCAATGCCATACTCGAGAACTGGTCTCACTCTTCCAGTGTACAGTTTCTTTAGTATGCCTTCGTCTGCTCCCCAGCTTGTGCCAGCAAGTTTCCTCATGATTGCCATTCTTTCTCTGGCTTTCATTCGGTTTCTCTCAATCTGACTTTTCCATGTCATGCGCCGATCAAATGTGACTCCCAGATAGGTTGGGTTGTCGTTTGGCTGCAGGAATTTGCCATTTAGACTTAATTTGGTACTTTGGGGTTTTAATGAAAGCGAGAATATTGTGCATGTGGTTTTCTCCTCGTTTATTTTGACCAGCCATGAGTTCGCCCACTCTTCCAGCGATGTTAGGGCCGTCTGCATCCGATTTCTTGCTATGGTGAGATTCTTTTCAGAGGTCCACATAGCCAGATTGTCTGCAAACATTGAGCTATGGACTCTTCTTGGTATATTCTCTGTAATATCGTTTATATATACCAGGAAGAGTGTGGGTGACAGTACTCCCCCTTGGGGTACTCCCTGCTCGAGTGTCACCTTTTTGCTCATCTGCCCTTGTACTTGGACTCTGGCCGTTCTTTGTTTGAGGTAGTGGTTGATCCACTTGTACATTTTCCCACAAACATCACTTCTTCTTAGCTTGACTCTAAGTCCATCTTTCCAGACTTTGTCAAATGCCTTTTCCAGATCCACCCAAACAGCTACTGTGTGTTTCTGTGCCTGGTAGGCATATTCTATCTCCTGGGCTATGAGGATGACCTGGTCCTCAGTGGATCTGTGCTGTCTAAAGCCGGCTTGCTGTGGGAATTAGTATTCGTTTTTCTTCCAGATGCCACATCAGTCTGGTGTTTATCATCCGTTCCATCAGCTTTTCGACACAGCTCAGTAGGCTTATGGGCCTGTATCCATTTGGATCTGTTTTGTCCTTTCCTGTTTTTGGTACTGGTACCAGTATTGCGTCTTTCCATGCCTGTGGTACAATTCCCCTTTTCCAGCTTTGGTTCAGGACCGATAGCAGTTTCCTCTTCGCTGTTTGGCTTAGCCCCATCAGCATTTCGTTTGTTATCCCGTCTTTTCCTGGAGATTTCCTTTTCTTTAGTGTTCTCATAGCCTCTTCCATTTCGCGCATTGTTAATTTGGCCATCATGTGCTCTTCAGGTGCCGTATTCATGTTTTCGTGCCTCTTTAGCTCTTCGCTAATGTCTGTATGCTTATCTGCAGGGACCTCGATGTGGTTTGCTCTGGCATAGTGATCGACAAAGGCGTTTGCGGCTTTCTTACCTGTGATCAAGTTCTCGCCCTGCTTGATAGTAATTTGTTTATTTGACGGGGTTTCGTCGTTCATGGCTCTGACTAGCTTCCATAGCTTGTTCCCGTCTTTGTCCAGGTTTAGGCTTTCCGTTTTATTTTTCCAGCTTTCTCTTGCTGTTTGCTTGAGAGTGTGTTTGTACTTCGCCGTGGCGGCTTTGAGGGCGATGTTTGCCTCCATGGATTTTTCTCGCTCTGCCATGTTCCTAGCATTTGTTACTGCATCTTCCACTTTCTGCAACTCATCATTCCAAACAGGAGTCCAATCTCATAATCCAGAGGTCAGGGGAATTTTTACCAGAAGATCCATGTGAAAAAAAATCCTAGTCTACACTGTGATTCAAACATGTGACCTCTGGCACCCAAGGCGGACACCTTACCTTCGAGACCATTGCACAAACCGCTACATGTGAAATCAATGCTAACATAGAAGCACTTAGTATATGAAGAGTAGACCAGATCCACTTTCACCAACTCAAAAGAAACCAAAAATCTGCAAAGTAGATTGCTGTGGACCTGTTCCTTCCTTCTAAAACCTAGATAAGAGCAAATATTCTGTCTGTAATTAGCTGAAACTATGAATCCTCATTTAGCGAGAACACAATTATGCAGCCTAGAAGATGAGTACACCATAGCTAACCTGTATCAGTTTGTCCTTTTGTTGTGCAGTCAGTGTGTCTGGCTTTAGTGATGTTTGATTCAGTAGGTATTTCTGTTCGGAGTAAATTATGCAACTAAAAATTAGCTAATGACAACACACATATCTTAAATAATCTAGTTTTTCGAATGTTCAAAACAATAGTTGAAACGGCACAGATTTTGTTGATAAAGTAATGTGGACACAAAAATATATTAAAATTTAATCATTTTAATGTTTATTCTTTTGTGCTGCCTTATTACAAAATGGACAAAAGAATAAACTTCTTAAACATAAAAGAAAATTGGAAGACAGGTAAAACACCATACCAGACAGAAGGTCTGGAAAGTATTGTGACAATAGGAACAGTCGAGGGGAAAAGAGGCCAAGGATGACGAGGTCAGATTTCAGATTACATGACAATATGTTTATGGGGGAAAACAAATATGCAAGTCAATAAAATATTCAAAAGATTTATTGTTGCAGAGGAACTGATTAACAAACAACACTAGATGATGAAAATGTTAGAGAATGAACAATTCAGGAAACATGATGAATTAAAGCAAAGCAGTAAACAAAAACCTAAAGCAACTCAAAAGCAAGAAACAAAGTGTGCGGTTGCCAAAATACACAGTGTTTGATAATGTGTCTTTGATCAAACATTAACAAGTAGGAAGATTTGACAATGACATACACGAACCAAGGAAGATGTATAATACATACAGAAGGAGAGTTAGCAAAAATGTTTCCAGGAAGATGAAAAAAAAGGATAAGTCTTCAATTACAAGAGTAAAACAGAAAAAGAGACAGAAATGGAGTGGACTAATCAATAACATGGCACAGAGGAAGATTGTGCATCAGCTTTACTGGTGTGCATCAGCTTTACTGGTGTGCATCAGCTTTACTGGCTTTGAATGCTTGATGGAGGCAATTATCATTTTAAAATGTGTCACTTACAATAAACCTCATCTTCATGTATAGCTTGCTACACTGCAACATGTTACTGCTAGTAGAAGTGTATCTTTATCAGCGCATGTGCTGGACTCACCTCTGGATTTATAAACAGGTCATATTTATCCATTCTCTCTTCAAACATGACCTTGTTCTTGGAGTCTCGAGTCCACATCACTATGTTCTCCACTAGAGAGTCGTGGTCTTCTAGGATACGCTCTGAAGAAAATTATTACAGTTGCAGAAATGTTGATTATATTGATGTTGTCTAATGGATACAACAAGCAGCACTGAAATCACCTTGCATGGTTGTGGAGATGATCCATGTGAATTTATGTGTGAGTTTCAGTAGACTCGGAAGTGCATTCCAAAATTGGGCAATCTGTTACTACTACAAATGCCTCGGGGTGGAGCATTGGGGGAAGGGGGGGGGGTGTTAGAAAGGGGGAAGGATGAAGATTGGTGCTGGCTATCTTGACACAAACATTTTCCTGGCTCAATGCATTAGGAAGGAGCCCTGTAATGGTCAGATGGCTGAATTGGAGAGTTAGAAGGTGACTGTGTGAAGGGCATAGAAAATTCCTCGAGAGGTACCAGAATCAGAGTATTGTAATTTACTTCTGCACATTTCAAGAACATCATAATTTACCTCTGCATATTTAGAAAGAATTGTAATTCAACTCTGTATATTTAGAGAGCCTTAGATGGCATGAATTGTTTAATATGTCATCTTTTCTTCATATGTAAACCAAAAACTTAATGGAGTCTTCTGATTGCACACATAGTCCAACTCAGCAAGGTATGAAAGGGCAGGAAAGCCCCAAACTGCCCCTAGATCTATGATGCTAACAACCAATAATAAACTAGATGTATGATGCTAAAAACAAAATTATGCTTATCATACTAAGAACAAAAATACCCAAGATTTATGATGCTAAGAACAAAAATACCCTAGATTTAATGATACTGTGAACAAAAATACCATAGATCTATAATGTTAAGAAGATTTGGCATTGACTTGGAAAAATTGATCAACTCAGTAGCCCTAGTTGAATGACAGCATTTACACGATGAGCATGTTGTTGAGTACATATATTTACATTTATGGCCATGTTTTTAAAGTTCTGCATTTACCTTAGTTCTGCATGAAGAAAGATGGTTTTCACATCCTAATTCCCACAAGCTAACCTAAGATTATTAAAGTTACTGTCTCTGGTGTAGCTCTTGAACACATACTAGGTGTGTTTAAAAAGTATCTGACGATAATTTGTTTCAACGGAAGCAAATGAAGCATGGGTGTTGTCCTTCGGCAGGGAGATATAAGGGACAGTCATGTACATGCGGGAATTTTGTCCCTACCGTCAGTCTTCACCTCAAAATGACGGAAAGAATTGAGCAGCTGTGTTGCATACAATTTTGCCAAAAGCTAGGCAATACCCAAGTGGAAAACATTTGGAAGATTCAACAGGCTTTCTGTGACGATGCCATGAGCCTCACACAGATTAAGAAGTGGTAGAAATCCTTCAAAGATGGCCGCACATCAATGGATAGTGGATCACATCTAGTAGGCCCTCAACAAGCCACAATGAAGAAGTATGGACCTTGGTCATACAGAGCCGTAGGTCATACAGAGCCGTAGTGTCACGATCCGAGAACTTGTGGATGAGGTGGGGATAAGAAATGTTTCAGTATATTTTGAGCGAGGATTTCGTGCAAATCGTGCCGAAGCTGCCAGCGATGAAGGCAGGCAACTCCGTCTGGAAGTCTCACAGGACATGCTGGACTGGTAAAAGGGCGACCCCGACTTCCTGAACACTGATCATTGGTGATGAGTCGTGGGTTTATGGGTACGACCCTGACCTCCTGAACACTGTGATCACTGGTGATGTCATGGGTTTATGGGTACAACCCTGACCTCCTGAACACTGATCATTGGTGATGAGTCGTGGGTTTATGGGTACGACACGAAACCAAGCAGTAGTCATCACAGTGAAGACATCCATCATCCCCGACCCCGAAAAAAGGCGAGGCAGGTGCACAGCAATGTCAAAGTCGTGTCGATCGTTTTCGTTGGCTGCGGTTGGGCTGTGCATCACAAGTACGCACCACAAGTTCAAAATATTACCAAGGAGTACTACCTGGAGGTCATCAGTCGCCTTCGTGATACTGTTCGACACAACGACCAGACCTGTGGACAAAGGGAACTTGACAGCTCCATCATGACAATGCACCAGCCCATTCTACGCATCTGGCTTAGACTTTCTTAGCCAAACACGACATTAATCTGGTTATCCAGGCTCCCATTTCTCCCGACATGGCTACTTGCCATTTTTGGCTGTTCCCCAAGCTGAGAATTCCACTAGAAGGGACCCAATTTGAGTCACGAGAAGACATTATGCAGAATGTGACCACCCAGCTGTATTCCATTCCCAAAAGAGACTTTCCTGAAATGTTTCCAACAATGGCAGGACTACTGGGAGAAATGTGTGGAGCCCGAGGAAGAGTACTTTTAAAAAGATGAGGGTTTCAAACCTCCAGGTGAGTAATTGTATTTTTACGGCCCAAAGGTCGGATGCTTTTTAAACATACCTCGTATTTGCTTTAAGGATGTGCCATTATCATATCTACAATTCATGCTACATGTTACATAACCAGAAAAAATCTCAGCAAAGAATGTGGCAAGCTAATACACATAACATACCCATAAGAAGCTCTGGCATCAGTTCTACAACGGACAACCTGTGACTGAGTCGCATGTGGTTCTTGTCTGCCAACTGACTACATATCTGACTGACACTCATTTTCTCATCTACTAAGATGCTTTTGCTGCTTCCGTCCTTTGCAAACGCCCGTACAAATAACTGCCAAAATATATTCATAAAAGGTATTTTCTTATGATATAAACATAGAATAATAGGAGCAAGTAGTCATTTATCAGTGGTCTTGAGTATTGCAAATACTTCCAGTTACTTCTTACAAACAGACGTATCTGTATAATTCAGTACATCAGATGAAACAGATATGTATTTTATATATATCGGTGGAACTGGGGGGTTATTCTGGTCAGGAACAACATACTGACTAGGACGTCGCGTTAGGTTCAGGCACAATATACTGATCAAGACCACTAGCTCTCTTCCAAGTGTTCCCTGGAAATAGGCTGTTTTCAAGGTGGTCTGGTTGACGAGATGGGGATCTACGTGATCCCTGTAGTAGTGAGCTTCACGCAGATGAAGCCAAGCATAGCCCAACCACGATCCACCTTCACCAGCACGCTCGGGATGTGAGGAAAGCTACTAAAACCCGCGACTCAACGCCCTTGTGATGGTGCACAAAAGAGCAAACTTACTCAATGCGGGAATTTAACAACAACAACATCCTATATATCTCTATATGTGAAATGAAAAATACAGCATAGAACAAAATATGATTAAACAACAAACATCAGTTCAACAAACACATCTACTTTACCAATCAATGACATGAAACACAAGTACTTACTCAAAAACAGTATTTCAACTACAACAACAAACGCATGTACGTTGCCACAGACATTATCCCAATTACAACAGACACTTGTAGTTAATCTAGCAAATACATTTATCCAACTACAACAAATACCTGTACTTAGGAACGAAAATACATTAATTCAATCACAATAAACACACGTACTTAATCAAAGACATGAACCCAACAACAACAAACACCTGTACATAATCAAACACATTAATCCAACTTCATCAAATATCAGTACTTAGTCAAAGACATTAATCCAACTACAACATGCACCTGTACTTCGAAAAACCAAAGTCATGAATCCATTTACAACAAACACATGTACTTAACCAATCAAAGTCGTGAATCCACCTACAACAAAGACATGTACTTAACCAATCAAAGACGTGAATCCAACTACAACAAACACATGTACTTAACCAATCAAAGACGTGAATCCAACTACAACAAACACATGTACCTAATCAATGAAAGACGTGAATCCAACTACAACAAACACGTATATTTCGTCAATAATAGACAGCCTGACATGAATTCAACTTCAACAAACTCTGTACTTATGCATTCAAAGGCATGAATCCCAGTGCAATAACCACTGATAACATTTGTTCACATGAACACACCCACTCAGTAATTCATGTTAACAGCAGTAACATTTGCACTGGCACATATAAAACTCATGCCCCATAAATGAATCCCAGATCGGTAACAAACAGTATTAGGAGATCTGAAATATGCATGAAACGTGGCAAGTAAGATAATTGACGTATCCAAAGTTCTCCAATTACCTTCCTTATCTTTGCTTCCTTGATTTTCTCTAAGGCAATGCGGATTTTGTCTGCTTTCACGCGAGCCGTCTGCTCTGCCTATTTGACAAAATATAAATGAATAAGTATATAAAAAAGATAAGAAATTTAAGAGATGACAAGTTCAAATATGAAGATAGGCATACGTTCGGCATGCTGTTATTGTCACAATTATACTCAAAGACCGATATTGTTGTTGTTAATGAATTCCCAAAATTGCGTTAAGTAGCGAGTTGCAGTAGCTTTCATCACACCCGGCCGAGCGTGCTGATGAAGGTAGACCGGGGTTCTCCAGGCGTTTGTGTTATGTTTGACTTCCATCTGCGTTTCGTTCACTGCTACGGGAATCACGTCGATCCCCTACCTCGTTAGCCAGACTGCCATAAAACAACTGGTTTCCAGGGAAACCGGTGGTAGTGAGGGTGGGGGACTTGATCAGTATATGTTGCTTGACCCTGACCGTGACTAACATTGTTCGATCAATATGTTGTAGACTAACCTAAGCTACTCCTATAGAGCAAGAAAGAATCACAATCACAAGCTTGTTGTTAAAGGAGTTGTAAATGATGCTGGCAACATCATCGTTATAACGAATTGCTACATAAATCACTAGTTCAAACATGTACCTAGGTGCTTTTTATTGAGCAAATAGGGGAACAGAAGTGAGCGAGAGAGAAAGAGAGAGATAGAGAGAGAGAGAAAGAGAGAGAGAGAGAGAGAAGAGAGAAACTAAATTACTTGACAAACATAAAAGGAGTCGTTTATTTCTAAGGCATGCTGTACAGCGTTCTGCGCTTAATGGCACCGCGCATACGACTTCAGCAGGCCGTATTAACAGGGTTGCTTCCTATGAACCCATGAAACCTTTGCTGTTTCGATAATCCGAACCCGGCAAGTTTTGGTTGTTAGCTGTGTAACTAACCGTTTCGCCAGACCTTCACCACCCATACCCTAATTCATAATGTAATTTCTTTGTTGCGCCTAACGACTGCAAAGTAAACTAAGCTTTGTGTTGCAGCTCAAGCGCTCGATGTCTGGATTATTGAAACATGTGTTATGGATGACAGTGTGCGCGCGCGTGTGTGCGCGTGCGTGTGTATACGTGCGCTGGTATGTAAGCATGTGCACGACTCACCCGAACCAAAAGAAATCATGAGGATAGATCTGTTGATGACTACTTGCTCTAGAGGATTTTACTGTTGTTCATTAGGAGTTTGCCTTTCTTTGTTGACGAAAACACATACTTTCCAAACTCAAACATAATCAGGACGTGTCAGTTGCTGTTTGGATGCGTTAGCGTGTGTCAGTATGGCATCTGTTTGTGCTACCCCGATGTGGTTCTATTACTGGCGTGTGCTCTCAAAGATCGTCCAATGTCTAGCCTCCTACACTCCAGCAATGTCCTCCTGTAGGTGATGTACACTGCACACAAACATAGCGACTCAGTAGTCCGTTCTTTATTTCGCAATTTTTACATCCTGTGGTTCACTAGACCTTGGGGGAAGGTAAGTTTGTGTATTGGGTAGGAAATGAATTACTTTTTATAATTATGCCCGTACATCAATTTTCAAATGCCAAAGGTTCATTTACGTATACAGAATAGATAATTGCGTCTAAATTCACCTCAAACAAAAGAAATATATTTTTAGTGCATAATTTGCTGTAGTGACGTCACAAAATAGCTCACTTTTTAGCTGGTGGGGGTGTCAAAACATTCTGCGAGAAAAGGCGAGAATTTCTTGAATCTGTCAACGTTGGTCCATGATAAGGAGAGTAGCATCCAGTTTTTACAACAGCATGTCCTTATCCATGCTGTCAGACGATGTAATAACAACCATGTTATCTAATCCTAACCCTATAACTAACCCAATCCCTAAAACCTAACCATAACCCTAATCCTAATCCTTAACCTAACCATAAACCTAACTATAACCCTAACCATAGTCCTAACCATAACCCTTCTCAAAACCGAATATAATCATCTTTTCTACACTTTTATCTTTATCTGAATCTTTACTTATTTATTTAAAATAAAATTATTTCAACCTGTCCTCCACTTAACCCGAAATGGAATGTCCCGTTACGTACGATGGGAACCCAGGGAATTATGTTTAGGGTGAATACAGACGCAAGTACCACAACATGTACACGGGGTCTCCAAGTTTTTCGTCAATTTCCAATGTCACTAAACGCTGGTAACCTAGGGCGATTGAAACCTGTGGTGTTCCAAACCCCATCGGTTCGCATTTTGGTTTCTGAAAATGCTTTTATCTCTCAGCTATAGCGACTATAACGAACTCGGCAGACTTGCAGAAGCTCTCGTGGAGATCAACAAAATGAAAAAAAATAATGTCCACTGTATGATACATTGAAATAAGGTTAGATATACTAGTCAAAGAGAGTTGAAGCGAACACAAATCACTATAGCAAGAGAAGATCGAGAGATAGTATTCCGACTGAGAACAAGCTACTGCAAACTCAGACACTCACTATGAATTCAATCTATAACAAAATAGAACACACAAATCTATGCCTGTGCGGGGATAACATACAAAATGTAGATCATGTTCGGCAAGTCTGCCGTCTCTACGAGAATAGCAGAGTGACGGCATGGATATATCCAAGCCAAAAGAGTGATTAGCTGTATATGACGGGAGAGACACAAGACAGATGGCCAGTTTATGAGGAAAAAATATGTGGTTACTTAAGAGCAAATGACGAGGCAAACAGGTGAGTTACAGCCAAGTTTATGAGGAAAAAATATGCGGTTACTTGAGAGCAAATGATGAGGCAAACAGGTGAATTAGAGGGTTGTCGGCAAACAGGTGAATTAGAGGGTTGTCAGCAAACAGGTGAATTAGAGGGTTGTCGGCAAACAGGTGAATTAAAGGGTTGTCGCAATAACTTTTTCGAGGACCGGTAGGAAATTTCTACGGACCTACAGCGTTCCACGGACCAGCGGTTGGGAACATTGCTCTATTTAGCCTAGCTGTAAATTGGTACTTCACTGAATCGCTCATTTTGAACAAGCTGATTTGTAGTAAAACTTAGTATCTACCACTTCATTTCCGACGTCAGTGTTGACCTTGTTATAATCGTGGCCTAACCTTGCTATTTATTGTTTACCTTTCACATTAAGGCACAGCAGCAGGCTCTTTCATGCACCCTAAGGGCCGTTGGGTCATACTTAGGCAATATATCTTTGTGTCCCAAGTAAAACAAACATTTCATTTCTTTTTTGTTTCTTCCTCTATCCAATCGTCACTTTTGCGAAATCAACAACCCCATAAATGTGTTACTCGTCTTCTTACAAAAACTACTATTATTCATAAGTTTATTCCCTCCTCATGGAGTGTTACAGGCGTGGAGAATAAAGGCCGTTTGTCCCTGCAGTCGTCACGCCGTGTACAGGCTAGGTCTTTATTTTTGCCACCAGAAACAAACAGCCTTAGCGGAGGTTTGAGCCTTTGTCAAAGAACGGTATGATAACCAATCGGCCACACGAATTTCACTGGTCTTCTTAAATGATAAATGCCACATTCATTATGACAAATGACATATTTGTCAAATAGTATAACCAAAGAAAGCATAACTTATTATCAAGGTCTCCAATACAATACAGAACCTTATTGATATCGTAATTGTCTTAATTAATAACGTAACTGTATGCATTACTGTGGTTGTCTCCGTCGCTATGGTAACTGTCTCCATTACTATGGTAACTGTCTCGCTTACTATGGAACTCTCCATTCCTATGCTGTCTCCATTATTATGGTAACTGTCTCCATTAATATGGAACTGTCTCCATTCCTATGGAAACTGCCTCCATTCCTATGGTAACTGCCTCCATTCCTATGGTAATTGCCTCCATTCCTATGGTAACTGCCTCCATTACTATGGTAACTGCCTCCATTCCTATGGTAACTGCCTCCATTCCTATGGTAACTGCCTCCATTCCTAGGTAACTGCCTCCATTCATATGGTAACTGCCTCCATTCCTATGGTAACTGTCTCCATTACTATGGTGACTGCCTCCATTACAATCGGTGACATCCAGACATTAACTGGCACAAGTTAAAGACTATATGCGTGTCACCACAGACATGCATCACCCTCTGTACAGTAGTATGTCAGACATCAAGGGGCCAAGAATCAAGAGAGGGGCGTCATGGATGGCACAGTCAGAGAAAACAATTGGACATGTCACCCTAGCTGAGGCGATAGCCAAGGGGGAAGAATGTGTCACACTGGTGATAGACTGAAAGAGTACCAGAGAGTCAACATAACCTTAGGCAAGGAATGCAGAGAATGGGCAACGAGAGAGCAGAGCGCGAGGTGAATCAGCTGATAACTGAACACGCAGAATAGTGATGCCGTCGGTTCAGTGCTGCTGGGTGGGACATCAAGCTGGGGCTTCTCGGCTAGAACAAGAGAACAGGTCGCTGCTGAGCTTAGTAGTGCATACATGTAAACAGCCTCCAGTATGAGAATGGAGATAGAAGCAGTGACTTCAGCGCTGAGATTGATATGAGATTCCTTTAACAAGGGCAATCATCATAACAGAGGCGCAAGCCGTACTTCAGAAGGTACAGAAGCGATGGCTTAGGTGCGAGTGGATAGCAGCTGTTGAGGTATCAAACCTCCAGGGGTTGACATGGATCTACTGTCCTGGTCATGCTGGGGTTCAGGGCAATGAAAGAGCTGACATCTTGGCTTAACAAGCTCTCATCATGGGCACGTTAGTGATGGATAGAAGTGACATTTTGGAATCAATCAATGACTGCCTGTTGGATGAGAAAACCGCATTAGATGAAGCAGCAATCCCCAGACTGCAAGATTTCGACATTAAAAGAGGTTCGAGCGGAGTAAGGCGTATGAGAGGATGGAGCAGGAGAGTGTACAGCCAGCAAGTTACAGGGACCATCAGCATAAAAACCATGCGTCATTTTCTGAGAGAGACGGAGCACCTAAAGGTATGTCCGGAGTGCAATGACGTCGATTCTTAGAAACAAAAACAGATTACTATGGTAACTATCCTCATTACTGTGGTAACAGTATTAATTGCTATGGTAACTTGTCTCCGTAGCTTTGAAAAATGTCTCCATTTCAACGGTTACGTTTTACGTGACTTTGGGGACGGTCTATATTACTATGACAAAGTTCACTATTTTGGTAAGTTTTAATTGCTACAGTACCATCCGATAATATATTGAGGCTATGGAGCAGTGAAAGACAAATATTCTGATTCTGTCTTCTTTACAGAATATTTATATCAACACTTTTTTACTCTCACTCTCTCTCTCTCTCTCTCACTCTCTCTCTCTCTCTCTCTCTCTCTCTCTCTCTCTCTCTCTCTCTCTCTCTCTTCCCGCTCTTTATATATCTATGAAATTGTTCCCTATGTTCTCCCAGCACAGACGTCCCATGAGGATCTTATTTTCTGGCGCTCTGTCGCAGCCATATCGCAAATGGACCTGACGTATTCCGGAAGCCCCCGCATGACATGGACGTCGGACATGCATATTTTACCTGTAAATGTTAATGATTGTGTACGTAATATATACATTACTTGTTTCACTAGAACAGATGGAATGAGAAATTAAGAAACCCAACAGAAAGTGAGGACCACTCCATGCGCGGTACATACTGGGAGACAGAAAATGAAATGGTTTGAACATCTGACAGAGCTGTACGTTGCGGTAGGCTATTAAACTAGGAATTGGGGCTTCAAGTAATAATATGGCGCAAGCTAGAAATTAAAGCTGTTAAGTTAGACACTTGTAGAAGCAAAAGTTTCTCCTATAGTAGTTACACTAGAGAATGTGAAGAAAGTAATATATAAATGCGATATGTAAACAACAAATATATAACTATGATATATAAACAAAAAATATATTAATGATATAAACAATTTATATATGAATATCATGCATAAACAAAGTAAAAACATGTAATATATTAATACAATATATAAACAAATATATTAATATGATATATAAACAATTAATATATGAATAGCATGCATAAACAAGTAATATATTAATATGATGCATAAACAAGTAATGTATTAATACGATCTATAAGCGATTAGATCAGCTTTTCTCAGCCTTGTTAATCTCGAGGAGACGTAGAAACCGTTGCAATAAAAATGATGACATTTACAGCTAACAGTGGCCTGATTCATCGATCAAATATTGTAAAATGCTGAGGGTTTAACATGGTAGTTGTGCTTTTAAGAATGTGATTGCGTGAATATATTAATTATCACTTCTACAACTCTTTCATAGCTGATCAGAAAGTCCAGCATTCACTAGGGTATCAAATAATCAACCAGAATAAAAAAAGCAATCAATCAATCAATGAATCCTTCAATCTGCTGCCTGTCTATCTGTCTGACTATGTTTTTTCAGCGACAAACATGTCGTATATGGCAGAGTTCAATGCTCTCCAGTAACATCGGCCTAATGCCACCCATTGTAGTTCCTGTATGCTGTTAAGGCCCCATCTATCTATGGTGATTGTTCTGTGAAGTGTCTCTTTTGGCCTGTCCCTCTTTCTAGTGCCACTTTGTTTCCACATTAGGACGTCTAAGGACATGTCAATTGTACGCCCAACGTTTTTTTTTTTCCTTTGGATGTTAGACACGTATTGCTGTAGTCGTAAGACTTAATTCGCACTGCTGAGCTATTCGATGGTTTTTAAGTCTGAGGACTACAGACTGCATCGCCACTTCTGTCGCCATGTAGAGTGCTGGCTGTTTGACTTTTTTTCCCTGAACAGATAAACAATATATGTCTTATTGGGGAGTCGATCTGCCGCCCTATATGTCAGCAGGCAGGCACTAAACCATTCAGCCACGCGTTCCCCCTAGGTATTGTTTTTTTCTATCTCGAATCCTATTAATTTGTTTATCTTAAATTTGTTCCAACTAATGTTCAATCATTTTCTAAGAAATGTATTTTTAAATGCATTCAGCTTATTTTCAAGAGGGTGATCAGTACATTATAAATACAGCAATTAAAGAACAATTGTCTGTGCTCGTTGGGCCGATTTGAATGAATTGTGTATACAGCAATAGTGTTTTGTTGACAATTATGAATAATTAAGCTAGCAACAAATCATAGACCAAAACTAAAGAATATCAGATACAGCACATTCATTTAACGATGACATTCTGATTATGTCAACATGAACAACAACTTCAGCACATTAATTTGGTGTTATCACTGTCAATATCAATATCAAGTAGAGCTCATTAATTTAGTGTTATCACTGTCAATATCAAGTAGAGCTCATTAATTTAGTGCTATCACTGTCAATATCAAGTAGAGCTCATTAATTTAGCGCTGACAGCCGGTCTCTGTGAACATGAACAGCAAATAGAGCATGCTAATTAAGTGCAGACAATAGGGTTTCTATCAACATCTGCAACATTGGTGTCTGTCAATAACTGTGACACATGGACTCTGTCAATAACTGCGACAGATGGTGTATGCCAACATCTGCAACAGACGGTATCTATCAACAACTGCAACAGATGGTGTCTGTCAACAACCGCATCATAAGTTTATGTCAACAGCTGCATCATAAGTCTATGTCAAGAACTGCCAGTCGCATTTAATTAAAACTACTTGTATTTTGTTCAATGACGATCGATATCTGGCTGATGGAACACCCAGAGACCCATCGCGGAACACTATGGTAATGCGGAATATTGACTTTAAAAATCTTATATTAGATCAAATAAACGCTGTTTCTCTCACCCTAACTTGACATCTTGTTAGCTCTCGGTAAAAAAAAAATACCTGGATACGTCACGCGCCCCTGGAACGAGAAATAGATAATCGCTTTGCATCTACAGCACGCTGTACTAGCAGTAAGCTTACTTTGAATAAAGTGTGACTCATCTTGAAAATGACTGATAGCAACACCCAAGGACAGACACACCCCGGAAATCTAAATTCAGCTTCATCAGCTCGAAACAGAGTTCATAGATAAGAATAGAACTGTGTTTATGAAAGTCTTGGTCCTTCCTGGCAGGAACATCATAGACGAGCAGGCTTTTGGAAAGAGGGAGGAGGAGTCGGGAGGGTGGGGGTTGGCGGCATGCCAAATGATCATTTCGACCTCGCGGGTTCGGGTTCGGGCTAACAACACAGTTCTATTCTTATCTATGAACTCTGTTTCGAGCTGATGAAGCTGAATTTAGTCGTGTCCATGAGGACTGTGTGATAGAAACAATAATATGGTCACTGCTACACTACAGCGTATGATTAACGTAGTGGTAGAGCACTCGCAGTAGAGTGTGTCACGTCAAAGATACGCGGTTCAACTCCCGTTATTGGTACGATTCTGTTGACCCAGCTATTAAAGGTTACTTGGTTTTCTGTTAAAGAAGTAAGGGCAATGCGAAAGGAAACTGACACTACACCTCAGAAACAAATTTGAGTCTTAGTGAATCGTTTTTAACACTTCATCCACCACAGCAGTAGTTTACAGTCGAGTTTACACATCCTGGGCATGTCTTAGTACGCAACTAAGAGTGCAGTCTTACCCCGATAGGGTATATACTCTTCAACTCATGGCATTCCCACCCCCGCAATTCACACATAAAAAGCCATCCGAATGAGGAATTTAATTCTGTGTTTGAAAGAAAGCACCAGAAACAAAACTCCCCAAATTATTCAGGAATAAACGAAATGAATCACTAGGAATAATATTCTCCAAATATGCAGGAATACAAGAAATAACGCACTAAAAATAATATTTCCCAAATGATGCAGGAATACAAGAAATAAAGCACTAGGAATAATATTCCCCAAATGATGCAGGAATTCAAGAAATAAAGCACAAGGAACAATACTGCACATGTGATTCAGGAATACAGGAGATTCGTTTTCCCCTGAAATCAAAAGAATAAAGCAACACAGACCTGTCAAGAAAATAACCAGAAGCGGCAACCAAATATCTATGGCAACCGTCTCTATTACTGTGATAAGGATAAACACCACTATGATAGCTGACATGACGATGATAAAGTCCCTCGTTGTTATGGAAACAGTCGCCGTTACTATGGTAACATTCTGCGACCGCAGTCAATTCTATGAAGTAGAGAAACACACGTCTTCTGATAGCACTTGCAAATCAGGATACGTCATTGATACGACACTCTTACTCATATTATCAACTACTGAATAACATTGTAAATAAAACACAATACACAAGCGTCTGTTTTTTCTTGAAAATTTGTTAGAAAATATTTGGGAGGTCAGCGCATAAATTTATCTTTGGCAATAGATTGTCCTTGCGAGCAATTATATTTCAACATTTACATGTAGTCATGCTGTAGTTTGTGTGGTGTCAAATATGGCTCGAGATGGGAATCTGAAAAGCTACACTGTCACACAGACAGCTTGTCGTGAGAGGCGACTAACTGGAATATACAAGTAGATTTACAAATATTACTGTCTGAGATATGTTAGTAGACCTGTCTGAAATACACAAAAACACATGTCTAAGATACACAAATAGACCTGTTTGAGATACACAAATAGACCCGAAATACACACATAGACGTGTCTGAGATACACGCATAGACTTCTCTGAGATACCCAAAATCCTCCTTGGCGATACACAAAAAAACATGCCTGAGATACAAATGTAAATCTTCTCATGTACACAAATAGACACGCCTGAGATTCACACAGATACTTGTTAGAGATATACAAATAAACACGCATGAGAAACACAAATATGCATTTCTGAAATATACAAGTAGATATATCTGAGGTACCCAAGTAGACATGTCTGAGATAAACAAGTAGATATGTCTGAGATAAACAAGTAGATATGTCTTAGATACACAAGTAGATACGTTTAAGAGACAAAAGTAGATATGTCGTAGATACAAAAATATGTATTTCTGAGATAAACGAATAGACTTATCAGAGATACACAAATAGGCATTTCTGAGATTAACGAGTAGACTTATCAGATATACACAAAGTCATTTCGGAGATATACAAGTAGACTTGCCAGAGATACACAAATAGGCATTTATGAGATAAACAAGTAGACCTGTCAGAGATACACAAAGCAACCTGTCTGAGATACACTAGTAAACATGTCTGAGATTACACTAGACCTGTCTAAGAAATACAAATATACTTGTCTAAGATATAGAAAGAGACATGTCTGAGATACACAAATAGACCTGTCAGAGATACACACAGCGACCTGTTTGAGATACACAAGTAAACATGTCTGAGATTCACAAGTAAACATGTCTGAGATACACACATTAAAATGTATGAGATACACACATTAAAATGTATGAGATACACAAATTAAAATGTCTGAGATACACAAATTAAAATGTCTGAGAAACACAAATTAAAATGTCTGAGATACACAAATTAAAATGTCTGAGATACACAAGTAAGTTTGTGTGAGATACACAAGTAAACATGTCTGAGATACACTAGTAGACCAGTCTGAGATACACAAGTAGACCTGCTTAAAAATACACAAGTAGACCTGCGTAAGATATACAAAGAGACATGCATATGATACACAAGTACATCTGCCTAAGATATTAAAGTAGACCTGCCTAAGACATACAAGTACACCTGCCTAAGATATTAAAGTACACCTGCCTAAGATATTAAAGTAGACCTGACTAAGACATACAAGTAGACCTGACTAAGACATACAAGTAGACGTGTATGAGGTATACACATAGACCTGTCTGAGATACACAAGTAAACCTGCCTGAGATACACATGCATATCTGTCTGAGATACACGAGGACACCGGCCTGAGATTTACAAGCAGATATGTCTGAGACATACAACTATACCTGTCTGAGACATACAACTAGACCTGTCAAAGACATAATTCTAGAGCTGCCAGAGACATACAACTAGACTTGTCTGAGACATATTTCTAGACCTGCCAGAGACATACAACTATACATGTCTGAGACGTACAACTATACATGTCTGAGACATACAACTAGACCTCTCAGAGACATACAACTAAACCTGTCTGAGACATACTAGACCTCTCAGAGACACACAACTAGAACTGTGTGAGACATACAACTAGACCTCTCAGAGACATACAACTCAACCTGTCTGAGACATACTAGACCTCTCAGAGACATACAACTAGAACTGTGTGAGACATACAACTAGACCTCTCAGAGACATACAACTAGATCTTCTGAGACATACAACTAGATCTATTTGAGACATACAACTAGATCTATTTGAGACATACAAGACATGTCTGAGATACACAAGACCTGTCTGAGTTACACAATTAAATCTGTTAGAGACACACAAGAGCTGTCTGAGACATACAACTAGATATGTCTATACAGATGAATCTGCCTGCAGTGTCGTCTTATCAGCATTTGTAGTCCTTGACCAAAATAATGGCATGTGGTCCCTCCAAACCCAAAAATTTAATCTGATATTCAACACAATCAGTTGATTATAAATTCACCACGGGGCTTTAAGATTCCAGATCGGCAAGAGGAGGGAGGGGAGGGGGGGGGGGGGAGGAAGGGGTGTCCCTGTTCAGTGTGCACATGCATTAAGACTTCACTGTCTGCCTGAGACGTTTGTTGCTAAAATTCGAAATAAAAACATTGACATTCATCGTGCTTTTTAAATACTAAGCTGTATTGTAACTGATTATTTTTCTCCATAACCTTCTTTGTTTGTGCATGAACTACTACACAAGAAATCATAAAATGCACACCTACACAACGCTCACACTCAGAGAGAGAGAGAGAGAGAGAGAGAGAGTAAAGATGGTCTGCCACACGTGTTTGGCATTAGCTGGTTGCAAGCTGAAACGCCTTCTGCTCTGCCTAGGCATTATGCGCGCGCTTGTGTACCTAAGCTACACAGCTCACCCGCTCACATCTGCTCCAGTACTCGGATTACCCTCCCCTTCTCCCTCTCTTTTTTTTTTTTTTTTTTTTATTCTGCGATCTCACAGTCCTCCAATATTTCTCACTCATTCTGCTTCTTGGCTTCTGGAGATTTCCCGGGGCGAGAGAGAGAGGGACGAGACGTATGCACTAGGCTTCATATGATCTGTACCTCCTCCCCGGTCAGCAATATCCTCTATGTTGTGGCATTCGCTTAACTAAATCATGCATCAGTAATAATCTCATTCAAACAGGCAAATTAAAAGAGTCTTGTTTCTCTCGTGCATTCATACAAGCAAACCGCATGATGTCTAGATTCACATTAACATTTACACAAGCAAACCGTATGACGTCTAGATTCACATTAACATTCACACAAGCAAACCGTATGACGTCTAGATTCACATTAACATTCACACAAGCAAACCGTATGACGTCTAGATTCACATTAACATTCACACAAGCAAACCGTATGACGTCAGGATTCACATAGTATACTTTTCATTCTCCTTCTAACTTCTGCATTCGGGTTTTTTTATCATGCTAAATCTTCAGTGATATCGCCAGGATAAAGTCCACAGTCCCAGCCAGGTCTGGGCGATGATCCCACAGTTTTTGCTTCAGCTCTGCTTCATCTGGCCAGGTCTGGGCGGTGACCCCACAGTTTTTTGCTTCAGCTCTGCTTCATCTGGCCAGGTCTGGGCGGTGACCCCACAGTTTTTAGCTTCAGCTCTGCTTCATCTGGCCAGGTCTGGGCGGTGACCCCACAGTTTTTGCTTCAGCTCTGCTTCATCTGGCCAGGTCTGGGCGGTGACCCCACAGTTTTTTGCTTCATCTGGCCAGGTCTGGCACATTAGTTCTTCGTGAGCAGGGCATTCTTGAAGTATGTGTTCACGGATCTGGACTCCTGTCCTACATGGACATTCATTTGTTTGAGAGATTTTGAACCGATATATGTGGCCTAGTAGTCTGCAGTATTCCGTTCTTCTTCTAAGAATCATACAAGTAAAACACACTTTCTAGTTTTTTTTCACATTCATACGAGTAAAGCTAAAACCGTCTAGTTTCACTCTCACACTGATACACATACTGTCTAGTTTATCTCTAACATTCATACAAGCAAAACCTATAGCACTAGCTTGTCTCTAATATTCATACACATATGCTGTCAAGTGTGTCTCTAAAGAGGATACATGCCAAACATATACCGTCCAGTTCGTCTATATCAATCATACAAACAAAACATGCATTGTCCAGTTTGTCTCTATCACTCATACAAGCAAAACATGCATTGTTCAGTTTGTCTCTAGCATTCATTCAAGCAAAACCTGCTTTGTCTCTAGCATTCATACTAGATAAACTTATACCATCCAGTTTGTCTCAAACATTCATATTTACAAAACCTACACTATCTAGTTTGTCTCAAACATTCATACTTACAAAACCTACACTATCTAGTTTGTCTCAAACATTCATACTAACAAAACCTATACTATCTAGTTTGTCTCAAACATTCATACTAACAAAACCTATACTATCTAGTTTGTCTCAAACATTCATACTAACAAAACCTATACTATTTAGTTTGTCTCAAACATTCATACTAACAAAACCTACACTATCTAGCTTGTCTCAAACATTCATACTAACAAAACCTATACTATCTAGTTTGTCACTTAAACGGATATAAGGAAAGCTTCTACCGTTTAATTTATCTCAACCTCTTACAGTATTATATTCACGAAACAACTACTAGGAATCCACTCTTTCACTTCCACTAGTTTATCATCTAGCACATTTTTTTTTCGCGCGCGCACGCACGCACGCACGCGCACGCACACACACACACACACACACACACACACACGTGTACACACACACACTTCGCTACATCCACAACCCCTCCCTCCCCCTCCTCTTCTATATTCCAATCGCTGCTGGTTATTAAATACTTTCCCTCTCTTCCCCCTTTCCGTTGTTTCTACCTCTCGACTGACCATTAAATGGGTTTATGTTCCCCTCTCTATCCCCCTCTCTCTTTCTCTCTCTCTCTCTCTTTATGTCTCTCTTTCTGTCTCTCTCTATCTATCTCTCTCTTACTTTCCAAATAGCCATTACCATGGATTTATATCTCTCTCCCCAACATATCTCTCGCCTCCAATCTTTGCATCTCATTCTTTGCCTAGACGTAACGTCGATTCCCCCCATACCCACTCCCACCCCCTTTACCTCTCTCTCTCTCTCTCTCTCTCTCTTTCTCTCTCCACTCATATTTTCTTTTGACCTAGCAATTGGATATATCAGAAGTCCCTTTTCCCCATTTCTCTCATTCTACAACTAGCAAAATCTGTCTTTCTCTCACTCTTCGCCTACTCTTTCTCTCTCGCTCTATCCCTCTCTCAAATATACCATCACCCAGGCTTACGCTGAGAAGGTTCGCTAAGATTGTGAGAAACTACAAACTGGCAAGTTCAACAAATCATAGACAAACAAGATAGGGACAGACAAGGCTACACAAACCTTGGCGTGACGTCACGTACATGAGTTCTTGGGCCGAGTTAACCTATCGATACACTTCAGCAGTGATTTTTAACTTGCCCCTTTTTGGAACAGTGCAGCAACAGCAGATACTGCTGTTGTAGATGAAGTGTTTCAGACTTCATTGTATTATGTCCCAGCTTGTTTATCAGGTGTGGTGGCCAGGAAACCAATTTATTGAGGGTTGGGGACTCGATATCTGAATATGCGTATGTATAATCTGTTGTATTTCAATAAATAAGATACAATCTTATTGATTTTAGCAGCTGTTCTGTGCCTTCCCCGACTGGATCCCGAGGCAGAGAAGAATAGTACCTGCCCCATCATGTATGTCGTAAATGGCGACTAATGATACTAGTGCATGGGGTTTGCAACCTCATTGTGTCAAGTGAATTGCTACAGTAACCACCACTACAATAAGCAGACAAGGCGCTTTGGTACTGGCTTCCTAAAGGAGGCCAATCTGAAATAATAGTCCCTAACTGACCCGAGAAGGAGGATGAATATGATGATGATTACCACAGTCTATACAAGTTGTTATGACAATAGTAGCGGAGAATTGGTATACAAATACTATTTATCAGCTTTCTCTTTGCCTTATTTGGAATATATTTACGAGGGGCGTTCAAATCAAGCCGGGACTTTTTGTTTTTGTTCAACCTGAATGGGTTAGAACGTGCTGGAATTACTATCATTAGCTACAGGTATTTGTGCACTATTTCTGCTAGGTAGCCCATTTGCCATGGGCAAGTCATGTGGCAGATAAATAAAAATGCCGGACAGTACTGTTTGTGGTTGAATTGAACAGTATTTTGTGATGACGTTTCTAGTGGAAGAAGGCGTGAAACCTGCGAAAATGTACAGAAGACTGCAATCACAAAACGGGGATGAGACACTCAGCCACAGAAAGACATTTCTTCTTCTTCTTCTTCTTACGCTGTCAGACGTCGACCTTTATTTTTTCGAAAAAAGAAGCCGTCATCCTGAGGCTGTCGACACTGCCACAGAGCTTGTCTAGTGTTGCCACTGGTGATGGCCACATCTGCTCTCTCTGGTCCTCGTATGTCGGGCAGTTTTGCAGCAAATGCTCAGCGGTCATTGTCCCTGTACCACACGAGTATTCGTCATTGCCACCTATCTTCAATTTGTTGAATAGGTGGTACCTCAGTCTATTGTGGCCAGTGCGAAGTCTTAAGTCCACGACCTGCTCTCTTCTGTTCAACTGGTAAAAGGCATCGTTTTTTGTGTAGCCAGTTTGTTCTGTTTCCCATTTGGTCATATATCTAGCTCTAATTAGCCGTTTTGACTCTTCGTATGTCATACTAGTATCTGGTTGTGGTAGCCTTGGACCTTCTTTTGCCAGTCTGTCTGCCTCCTCGTTGCCTTGGATGTTGCAGTGGGATGGAACCCACTGTACCACTACTCTTTTTGGTGAGGACTGCTGGCATAGTTGACAGAGTACTGCTCTTAAATCAGTAAGTTCAGTATTTTTCTGGATTTTAGTGCTGTGACTACGGCCAGTGCATCTGTAAGCAGGACTATATGGCTTTCATTCCTTTTACCTGTCACCATTTCTTCCACTGCCGCCCTCAGTGCCTCTGCCTCCGCTCTGAAATTGCTTGTGTATTTTCCAGTAGCCAATGACAGTGTTATTTTTCTGCCATTTGGTAGGCTCAGGAATCCCCCTGCCTCTCAGTTCTGTGTTGTGTTTGTTACAGAACCGTCGGTGTATGCATGGGTCCAGTCCATGCTTGGGTAGTTTTCCGATATGAAGCTCCAGGTAGGTTTTCCTACAGTAAAGATGGGCTTTGGTGTTGTTAGTGCGTTCATGGGGTCTTCGTGCATCTTTGCTTTGGCTATTTCTGCAAAGTTTTTCCGCTTCAGTTTCCCATTTCCGAAATTGTTTAGTCTCTGGTGCATTGGATGGTCAGTCAGTCTTCGGAGTTTCTCTGATTGCTGCTGGGCTCTGCAGTCTCTTCTGTCGGTCATGGATTGCAGTTTTGTAATCTTTTCAAGTTCTACAATTGGCGTTGACTTCATGCCTCCTGTTAAAACTCTCATGGCTTGGTTTTGGAGTTTGCAATATTTATCGAAGTTCGTCTTTGCTGCTGTTGTCCATGCCGCAATGCCATACTCGAGAACTGGTCTCACTCTTCCAGTGTACAGTTTATTTAGTACACTTTCGTCTGCTCCCCAGCTTGTGCCAGCAAGTTTCCTCATGATTGCCATTCTTTCTCTGGCTCTCATTCGGTTTCTCTCGATCTGACTTTTCCATGTCATGCGCCGATCAAATGTGACTCCCATGTAGTTTGGGTTGTCGTTTGGCTGCAGGTATTTACCGTTAAGACTTAATTTTGTGTTTTTGAGTTTGTTTGATAGCGAGAATATCGTACATGTCGTTTTTTCCTCGTTTATTTTGACCAGTCATGAGTTCGCCCACTCTTCCAGCGATGTTAGGGCCTGCTGCAACAGATTTCTTGCCATGGTGAGTTTGTTTTCAGAGGTCCACATAGCCAATGCGTCTGCAAACATTGAGCTATGGACTCTTCTTGGTATATTTTCTGTTATGTTATTTATATACACCAGGAAGAGGGTGGGTGACAGTACTCCCCCTTGGGGTACTCCCTGCTCAAGTGTCACCTTTTTGCTCATCTGCCCTTCTACTTGAACTCTGGCTGTTCTGTTTTTGAGGTAGTGACTAATCCATTTGTACATTTTCCCACAAACTTTACTTCATCTTAGCTTGACTCTAAGTCCCTCTTTCCAGACTTTGTCAAATGCCTTTTCTAGGTCCACCCAAACCGCTACTGTGTATTTTTGCTCATGATAGACATCTTCTATTTCTGGGCTATGAGAATGACCTGATCATCAGTGGATCTGTGCTGTCTAAAGCCTGCTTGCTGTGGAATTAGTATGTGTTTTTCTTCCAGATGCCACATCAGTCTGGTGTTTATCATACGTTCCATCAGTTTGCCTGTATCCATTTGGATCTGTTTTGTCTTTTCCTTTCGTTGGTACTCGTACAAGTACTGCGTCTTTCCATGCCTGGAGTACAATACCCCTTTTCCAGCTTTGGTTCAGGACTGATAGTAGTTTCCTCTTTGCTGTTTGGCCCAGCCCCATCAGCATTTCGTTTGTTATCCCGTCCTTTTCCTTTTCTTTAGCGTTCTCATGGCCTCTTCCATTTCATTCATTGTTAATTTTGCCATCATATGCTCTTCTGGTGCCATATTGATGTTGTCGTGCCCCTTTTGCTCTTCACTAATGTCTGTATGCCTATCTGCTGGGACATCAATGTGGTTTGCTCTGGCGTAATGTTCAACAAAGGCGTTTGCTGCTTTTTTTCCAGTGAGCATGTTGTCACCCTGTTAGATTGTAATTTGTTTGTTTGATAGAGTTTCGTCATTCATGGCTCTGACTAGCTTCCATACTTTGTTCCCTTCTTTGTCTAAATTGAGGCTTTTTGTTTTGTGTTTCCAGCTTTCTCTTGTTGTTTGGTTTAGAGTGTATTTGTATTTTGCCGTGGTGGCTTTGAGGGCGATATTTGCTTCCATAGATTGTTCTCGCTCTGCCATGTTCCTAGCAATTGTGACTGCGTCTTACGCTTTCTGCAAATCATCATTCCAATAGGGCTTATAATTTTTCCTTGCCCCTCTTGGGATGGTTTCAGTGGCAGCTTGCATTATTGGTTTCCTTAGGCTTTCCACCATGGGCTTCATTTTGTTATTCCGTGTGTTGATGGTTTAACACAGCCCATCTGTCAGTCTTGCAAATCTGTCCAACGGCAAACTGTTGGAACGTATGATAAACACCAGACTGATGTGGCATCTGGAAGAAAAACGGATACTAATTCCACAGCAAGCAGGCTTTAGACAGCATATATCCACTGAGGACCAGGTCATCCTCATAGCCCAGGAAATAGAAGATGCCTACCAGGAGCAAAAGCATACAGTAGCGGTTTGGGTGGACCTGGAAAAGGCATTTGACAAAGTCTGGAAAGATGGACTTCGAGTCAAGCTAAGAAGAAGTGAAGTTTGTGGGAAAATGTACAAGTGGATCAACCACTACCTCAAAAACAGAACGCACTACCTCAAAAACAGAACGGCCAGAGTCCATGTACAAGGGCAGATGAGCAAAAAGGTGACACTTGAGCAGGGAGTACCCCAAGGGGGAGTACTGTCACCCACACTCTTCCTGGTGTATATAAAGGACATTACAGAGAATATACCACGAAGAGTTCATAGCTCAATGTTTGCAGACGATCTGGCTATGTGGACCTCTGAAAAGAATCCCACCATAGCAAGAAATCGGATGCAGCAGGCCCTAACATCGCTGGAAGAGTGGGCGAACTCATGGCTGGTCAATATAAACGAGGACAAAACCACATATACAATATTCTCGCTTTCATTAAAACCCCAAAACACCAAATTAAGTCTAAACGACAACCCAAACTATCTTGGAGTCACATTTGATCGGCGCATGACATGGAAAAGTCAGATCGAGAGAAACCGAATGAGAGCCAGAGAAAGAATGGCAATCATGAGGAAACTTGCTGGCACAAGCTGGGGAGCAGACGAAAGTGTACTAAAGAAACTGTACACTGGAAGAGTGAGACCAGTTCTCGAGTATGGCATTGCGGCATGGACAATAGCAGCAAAGACGAACTTCGATAAAGTTAGCAAACTCCAAAACCAAGACATGAGAGTTATAACAGGCATGAAGTCAACGGCAATTGTAGAACTTGAAAAGATTACAAAACTGCAATCCATGGCCGACAGAAGAGACTGCAGAGCCCAGCTGCAATCAGAGAAACTCAGAAGACTGACTGACCACCCAATGAACCAGAGACTAAACAATTTCGGAAATGGGAAGCTAAAGCGAAGAAACTTTGCAGAAATAGCCAAAGCAAAGATGCACGAAGACCCTATGAACGCACTACCCACACCAAAGCTCATCCCTACTGTACGAAATCCTACCTGGAGGCAGCATATTTTTCCAGAGGTGGTAGAAATTATACCAGGTATTTGAAACAAAAACTGCCAGTCTGAAAAAGAAAGAAGAGATACTACCATGAGTTTCATTACGGAAAACTACCCAAGCATGGACTGGACCCATGCATACACCGACGGTTCCGTAACAAATACAACACAGAACGGAGGGTCAAGAGCATTCCTGAGCCTACCAAATGGCAGAAAAATAACACTGTCATTCGCTACTGGAAAATACACAAGCAATTTCAGAGCGAAGGCAGAGGCACTGAGGGCGGCAGAGGAAGAAATGGTGACAGGTAAAAGGAATGAAAGCCATATAGTCCTGCATACAGATGCCTTAGCCGTAGTCACATCACTAAAAAGCCAGAAAAATACTGAACTTACTGATTTAAGAGCAGTACTCTGTCAACTATGCCAGCAGGCCGCACCAAAAAGAGTAGTGGTGCAGTGGGTTCCATCTCACTGCAACATCCAAGGCAACGAGGAGGCAAACAGACTGGCAAAAGAAGGTGCAAAACTACCACAACCCGATACTAGTATGACATACGAAGAGTCAAGACGGCTAATTAGAGCTAGATACATGACCAAATGGGAAACCGAACATACTGGTTACACCAAAAACGATGCCTATTACCAGTTGAACAGAAAAGAGCAGGTCGTGGTCTTTAGACTTCGCACTGGCCACAATAGACTCAGGTACCACCTATTCAACAAATTGAAGATAGGTGGCACCGACGAATGCCCGTGTGGTACCGGAAAAATGACCCCTGAGCATTTGCTGCAAAACTGTCCGACATACGAGGATCAGAGAGAGAGCAGATGTGGCCATCACCAGTGGCAACACTAGACAAGCTCTATGGCAGTGGCGACAGCCTCAGGATGACGGCTGCTTTTTTCGAAAAAATAATGGTTACTGTCTGACTGTGTACGATGAAGAAGAAGAAGAAGGATGGTCTGTCAGTCTTCTGAGTTTCTCTGACTGCTGCTGGGCTCTGCAGTCTCTTCTGTCGGTCATGGATTGCAGTTTTGTAATCTTTTCAAGTTCTACAATTGGCGTTGACTTCATGCCTTCTGTTATAACTCTCATGGCTTGGTTTTGGAATTTGCTAATTGTATCGAAGTTCGCCTTTGCTGCTGTTGTCCATGCCGCAATGCCAGACTCGAGAACTGGTCTCACTCTTCCAGTGTACAGTTTCTTTAGTATACTTTCGTCTGCTCCCCAGCTTGTGCCAGCAAGTTTTCTCATGATTGCTATTCTTTCTCTGGCTCTCATTCGGTTTCTCTCGATCTGAATTTTCCATGTCATGCGCCGATCAAATGTGACTCCCAGGTAGTTTGGGTTGTCGTTTGCTGCAGGTATTTGAGTGGTGTAAACGTTTTAGAGACGGCCGTACATCCGTGAGTGATGATTCTGACTATGGTGGCTTTAAATCCACCAGTCATTCCTGTGAATATTCAGATTGTGGAACGCCTTAACCTAAAAAAATCGACGCATAACCTGTCGCAAAATTGCACGAAAGGCAAGTCTTTCTCTAGGTATAGTGAACACTATTATACATGAAAATTTGCATTTTCGGAAGGTTAGTGTACGTTGGGTTTGATCATAGACGGCGTCCTGCTCCTGCCAGAATCAAACAAAAAGGATCAAAATATCTTAGATGCTTTTGAGATATGGTGCTATTACAAGATACAAAGAGTAATCTGGGTAAGAAAACAAGGTCAAGCGCGCGTGTTTAACGATATATGAGCACATAACCAATTAATGAAAATACGCAAATGTAGATTGCCCTGGCTCGGCCACAATATGAGGCCTACTATTGAAAATACTGAAAGGTAAAATTCAAAGCAACGCCCCCAAGAAATAATTACATCAAACTGGTGTGCAAGGAGATCGGGTTGCAGACATGAGCTAAAGACATTTGCTGAAAACAAAAGATGGTGGAGTAATATGATAAGACGATTTCAAATAAAGTCTTCTGTCTGAGTAAAAGAACGGATGCGTGACATGAGCAAGCGACTTCAGCACCAGTCTCCTGTCTGAGTAAAGGAACGGATGCGGGACATGAGCAAGCGACTTCAACACCAGTCTTCTGTCTGAGTAAAAGAACGGATACGTAAAATGAGCAAGCGACTTTAACACCAGTCTCCGGGACAAAGGACTTGGAGAGGAATTTTACAAGGGTTATAAAAATGTATTTTGGGTCCCCTTCCCTGCCCCATTCGTCCCCATATTTTCACCCACAACTGTTTTATGCCATGAAAATGAGTTTCTAAGGTCAAAAAGTGTATGGAAGATAGGATTGGAATAGACCGTTTTGTTGATTTTCTCCATTTGAGATTTATGGTCATACACATGATCAATATTGTTTGATATAAAAGTAGATCAGACAGAATGACGGAAGCACGTTTGATTTGAACATCTTTGCTTTTCTGACCAGACATGTTAGTCAGAGTAAGGTTGAACATACTGGTCAAGACCCTCATCTCGATTTCTCCGCAGTCATACATGGAAAAGAGCTATTTTTATGGCAGCTTGGCTAACAAGGTGGGTGACCAACGTAGTAGGAAGTGAGCGACACGCAGATGAAGCCAAGCATAGCGCAACCACTTGGAGAACCCCGGAACACCTTTATTAGCACGCTCGGTATGTGAGGAATGCTACAACAAGCCGCCACTAAACGTTCTTTTCAGGGCGCACAAAATTTGTAGTCCTTCTCGTTGTGGCCTTTCAACAACAACACCATCTTTGTTTATGTTAAAACGCAAATAATGGAGGAGCAATTCACATTGAAACATTTTTTTATATTACGATGCAGATAAGATCATGAGAGTAATAAATACTACCAAAATTTAATATTAAAAATGTAGATAAGCATTGTACTTACTTTACATAAAGAAGCTTTCGTAAACTTCTTGGTATTTTTTTGTGTGTGCAAAAATGTAGAATTTGTCCGTGTTCTTTCAAGATAAGTAAAACATAGGTGATGCGTTTTAAAATGTTTTACAATTTCACATCTTCATTTAGATTGGCGTTTCGAAGATTATAGTACATCATGTCAGGGACAAGAGACGCCTTTCCAGTTTTCACTAGACTCAGTGACATTCTCTGTAACTAAATCTGTGTTCATGTTTTGTGATGCTTTAGGAAAGTTTCCGCCACTTCCCATTACAATTTCCAGCCTTCAGAAGATACCAGTGCAAAGCTGAACATTGGGGCTGTTGCTGGAAATGTGCCAAAATAATCGAAAGGCCAAGTAATTATATGTTGGTTTCTGTTACTTCAAACAAGTCAGTCTCTTCTTTCAAGTTCTAGACTGGTGCTTTCAAATTTATGTATGTTTTTTTTATTAAAACATTATTGCAGATTGATGTTTTTTGGAACGTTTTAAGCAGAGGGCTGAGATGATTCGTAACATAATTTTATATTTCCGCTTGAGATTAAAACTTCCATACTGTTTCGTTGAGTTTTCCATTTTGATTTTCTTCATCTTGTTACGGCGTGATAATAAACATTTAGGTTACAACAAACCATGGGAGCAATTCACATTTTTGCCAAAGACAGAAACCATTAGCAGGGTAGTAGGATTAATAAAAAATATGTCTTTCCTTTTTTTTTGTTTTTTTTTTATGTCTGTCATAACAACATGAGTAACATTACTAATACCGATACGAATAACAGTAACAATATCATCCATAGGAATATCAACAATATCAACTAGAGTAACAACAACCATATTAACAGAAGCAGGAGCAGCAGTAATAGCTCCTTGAAGAAAAGCACCAATAACAGTAACAGCACCAATAGCAACAGCAAGTAACAATAACAGTAGTAGCAAATAATTAACAACAGAAACAGAAACACAACAATAACAATAATGAAAGCAACAATAACAGCAGCAACAGCACCAATAACCGCAGAAACCTCACCAATATAAACAATAACAGAAACAATATCAACAGCAAACAAAAATTACAATAGTAACCGTAACAATAACAAATGTGACAACAATATTTGCAACAAAACAGCTATAATAACAACAGCAACAACAACAATAGTAACAGAACTAACAACAATAAACAAAGAACAGCAGTAGCAGCACTAACAGCAAGTAACACAACGATAACAATAATAACAGTAACACTAAGAGAAGTGACATCGTCAATAATAACAGTGACATCACTAATATAACAAATAATAACAGTAACAGCAATAATAGCATCAATAACAACATTAACCGCACCAATAGAACCAACAGCAACATCACTTATAACATCAATAACAACAATGTAACCCTAGCAGGCACAACGAAGCAACAGCTTACCCTATATCTTACCACAAGCAATAGCTTACCCTATATCTTACCACAAGCAATAGCTTACCCTATATTTTACCACAAGCAACATGTAACGAACGGTGATCTGTATTTGGAATACCTTCTAATGGCCTATTCACTCAACCAAAATGGCAAGGAAACGCGTTTTAAACACAGTCAATTTTGTTTAACGGACATATTGAGTAGGTTACGGCAGAATCTTCACAAAACATCCTGCAAACAGAACTGTAATCCCAAACATAACCAGAGTGCTGAGAAGCGGAAACAGATTTTGGATTTTGAGTCCGCCCTTTTCGAACAAACATAAAAACGTTTTACTCTGTTTCAGTGGACAAGTTATTTGTCACGTGCCAAGAGTGCCCTCCTCACGGAAATGTCTATTACACGCCCCAGACAAAAAGACGTAAACAACCCTTTTTCAAGTATGGCGTTAAACAAACGGAAATGAACAATGCATGAGAAACAATGACTTTCGTGACATATCGTTCTCGGTCAAAGAAGTGAGAATTTCCTATCATACAAACCAGTTTGTACGTTTTCAACATCATCATCATTTCAGTCCTTACTTGCTCGTGTTGTGTCAGGAGAATGGGGTCACCACAGCAATTTGGAATGTTCTCAACGCCATGTACTGAATTCGAATTTTCGTTTGGATATTCTAAAGTCTTATCCGATCGAAACGTAATATGTTGGACAGTTAGCAATGAATTTACACGTACAATGTGGGCGTGGACGATTACATGTGTGTGTGTGTGTGTGTGTGTATATATATATATATATGTACATGTATATAGTTTTACCAAGTACACTTTCTGAACAAACACTCATGTAATGTAATATTTCCGTTTGCATATAAAGGATAGTAGCCCCTTTTTAGTCTTGTCTGACTATAGGTTGATGCAACCTTGGAGTTACAACTCTGAGTTTTGGTTTTCCTTTTCCTTTCGGCGTTATCTCTTCACTTCCCTTTGTTGCATGAGCTTATTTTCGCCCAGCCTGAGTTGGTTTTTCGGGTTACATCTCCATTTGGATCTGTCTGCAGCTATGTCTTCCCAAGATGTCAGATACCAATCCAGAGTCTTCATGTTCCGCTTACATGTGTCGTTAAACCGCCGCTGTGGTCGGCCAATTCTTTTTTTACCGCACGCCAGCTGCCCATAGAGAATATCCTTGTGGATGCGACCGCTTCCTTTCGACGAACATGACCAAGCCATCGCTGTCTTCGTTGGCTAAGAAAGGTGTATATACTTGGAAAACCGATGCAAGAATGAACCTCCACATTTGCCACCCTATCTCTCCGAGAGGTGCCAAGGAAGGATATCATGCGCATATAAAGGAACTATGCATATAAATAACAACAAATTAATTTCTGATCATTTTTCATGTTTTAGTATAGACTCAGCACTGAAGTCAGAAAATAATATTCTGATTATTGTGCAAGTAAATAACATTATGAGCAGATAATAGAAAAAGTACTTGCGTAATGAATTTAATAGATGAGAAGAAATATGTGAAGTCCCCTATGGACATCTTTTCTAAAAGTCTCACCGAAATAGTATTCCTAGGTAAATATATTTTGCTGGCTAGGTATTGATCAATCTTGAGAGCAAGCAGTAATGATTACATCTAACCCGATTTACCTGCCATAAATGAAGTGAAGTAGAGATGTGTGTTGTCTTTTCGCCAATTTAATATGTAAACAGAACGATTTCAAAAATATAGGAAAACCAGGAATAAACATAGAGGATAGAATCATTAATAAACTTAGACACGCAGACACTGCAGCAATGCACCTGCTGAGTAATGCAAGGAATGTGAATAATACAAGTCGTCAAAACGAACTGTCTTTATAAAACACGAAAGGAAAACAAATTAAATTATCATGAAATCGAATGCTAATGACATAATTAATTGTCATTCGTTGTTTTTAAAATCATGTGTTTTAGCTTAGAAAAACGATGTGAAGCGACAATGAAATATAAAACTGAACAACGAGAGCTATTAACAGATAACTAAATAATGAATAAGAGGATCAGATATTGTGTTAACCTTCATTGTGGTGTCCTGCTGCATGAACATTCATTATTATATGAAACGCGTTATATATCCTCATATTTACTGTATAGTGAGTGTTATATGTATCCTCTTAATTCATTTATGGATCTCCGCATGCCCATAGCTACTGCGTGATGGGTAAACACGGCAATGTAAGTAAGAAATTATTGTTACCAAACAATATTTCAAGAATACGTCTTATGTCCACAGTTTAAACTTGATTGAATAAAGGGAGAAACATTTATGGCAAATGGGTTATGGATTGAATGCATATGAGTTTCACATGGAAGACGAAAAGACGGAAGTAAAGTTATCTAACCGAAAGTAACATCAATGCATATGACAATGACGTAAAACTCACGAAAGTATTGCTGACAAGTATTGGATTCTCTACAGTACTCCCCTATATATTGTATACTGATATGCGTTAAACTCAGTTCACAATATCCACATATGATGATCTTATTTGCCCAGGCAATGATAAACACTTATTTCAGCAGAAATTGTGCCTAACGTCTCTTGCTGTTCTCGTGTTCAACTTACGGTTAACCATGTTTCTATTTCATACGCTATCCAATTCCAAGGAATAGTACGAAATGGTTTTGGAGATAATTAAACATTTATTGATATGTGAGAACGAGGACGTTATTAATCGCTTGTTCAATAAATACGTGCTCGCCTGTCCGACTTTGAACAGATTTTAGTTCCGAAAGCAGTAAGCTTCATTCTCTTGACGGTAGATAAATCGTTAGCATATAGAGCTCTCCTTGTGACAGCAACACCTTTATTTATTTCTCTTTACGATAAAGATGAAAGGCATATTACCCCGACAGTCATGATAACATGTGAGAAACCCGACGATTTAATAAACACCTTTCTCTAGGTGGTCAGATTGTTATATATTCAATGGAAACCATCTTCCAGATTACCCAGTGACTTGATTGAAACATGTGAGAAATATAGTATGAAAACAAATATGACGAAAACACCAAAATAATGAAAGTCAGCAGAACAGAAATGCCACTCCATATACTGATCCAAAAAACTAACATTCACTCAAGTAGTTATAAAACGCAGATATCACAGAAAGCATGTGACAGAAGATATCACAGAAAGCAAGTAACAGAAGATGGCACAATTGGCTGGGACATGGAAGCAAGAACTCAAAAAGCAAATGTGCCAACATTCGCTGAAATATAATAGAGAATGGAACCAAATATATAAACAAAGGGAAATAAACAGGCATAGACACATTAAGTAGAGTAAACAACCAAGATCCAGCAGGACAACCTGAGTCTCCACTTAAAAACGTAATAAGAAAACAAGTATTGTGTTTAGAAACACTAGCAGACAAGTATCGAAGTATACAACAAAGTAGTTATAGACAACACCACGGCATGAAAAACTAAATAAACATATGGGAGACATATGTATGGATAAAAAAAGACGCAAGTGTACTCAGTACCTATACAGGAAGCAAGCTGCCACAGAATGATCTGACAGGATGTATTATATATACTAGGTATTTATAATCACCAGGTTAGTCAGTCCGGAGACGTGTTGAAGACTACTGATCATGTGACGCCACTGTCCTCTGTTCCCAGAAGATCTCTTCAGCTCAATTTAGTCCGCATCCCTACGATCTTGCAAGTCTTTGCGATGTAATTGTTTCTTGGACGTTCCCTTGCCCTTTTCCCCTGAATTTTGCCTTCTAGTATTTTCAATAATTGGCCTCCATGTCTCATGTTATGACCAAGCCAAGGCAATCTACCTTTCTGTACACTCGTCATTAGTTGTCTCTGTGACCCTATATTTTTACTTGTTCATTTGACATGTTCTCTGTTCAGCTTATTCCTTGCATCCTGCGATAACAACACATCTCAAAAGTTTTTAATATTGTGTCATCCTTTTTGTATAGTTCATGTTTCAGAGCCGTACAGTGCGACAGGCAGGTATGCCTAGTGAGTATTCTTTCACAAGCTCAATATTGATGTTCTTTGCAGAAAGAAGTTTTTGTTTCTCATAGAAAGCCTTTTTTGCTACTGTGATTCGAGTTCTAATTTCAACCTCACAGCGGGCATCGTCTGTAATAATTCGCCCCAATATGAAAGCCTCTGCACTTTTTCAATAATCTGTCCCTCGATGCCGATATTTAATCTTTGTGTTTGTTTGGCCATTACCATCGCGTTTGTTTACTAGCATCTATTCTCATACAAAATGTCTTGACTGTGTCGTTGATCCTGGTGAGTTCTCTGTTCCTCCCATGACGGCTTGATCATCCGCAAATTTGATGACACTTATTTGTTCCCCATTTACCTTGACCCCTATGTTGCAATTTCTGGTGTCTTCTGCCATCTTCACCTCCGAATACAGATTAAATAGGCTTGGAAATAATAAAACCTTTCTTAATTTCGACTGGGTATGTCATTCCCTCCATGAATGCTATATTCGCTGTTTGTTTTTCATACAAGTTCAGCATTAGTTTAATAATAGCTCCATCCAATCTAAGCTGTTCTAAAAGAGGGAAAAGTTTGGTCTACGGCATTATCCTGTTCAACTATTCTCTTATGTATGTATGTTTGCATATATATATATATATATATATATATATATATATATATATATTGAGTAGTGAGACAAGAATGCGTACTGTCCCTCTGTATGTTTATCAATTACACAGAACACATTTGCATGCAGATAATGGAACTGCCAGGATTCCCTATCGGGACAGAGTCAATCAATCGTTTCAGATATGCGGATAGCACAGCTGTAATGGTTGGCTTAGGGAACAATAATTATAGGAATCAGCGAATCAAGTGAAGAACATAAGTCAAGTATATGAATTTGACATTTAACATTGAGAAAACACAAATTATAATAATTAACTAAGTACTAGTAAATAAACAATCTGATCTACAAATACAAATATGGTAGCCAATACTAGACAAAGTCAAGTCATGTTATAATTGAGGACAGAAAATTGGAAATAGAAATCAACAAGACAATATAAATGACGACAACTGTGTTTACCAACATGAGAGAAACATTGACGTCCAAACATACAGTTCATATATTACAAATAAGTGACATAAGATAAGGTGCATTATATGATAGATCAGGGGACGGCGTGGCCTTGTGGTTAAGTGGCACGGCTCACAATCCGAAGGTGCTGGGTTCGATCCTCATCACAGCACCGGCCGTTACCCCGGGGAAGCAAACCCTTAGAAATGCAGAAGGAAGCAGACCCTTACATAAATGCATGATGAAGTCGGATGCACTGGGCCAACAGGCGCAAAATAAAAACCACAGTGCAACGCACACCGCCTTAGGGATTAGAGAAATACGGCAAACGCAAAAAAAAACCAAAAAAACATGAGAGATCAACGTCTGCTTTAGTTACTACCTCGAGAACAATGCCAGGAAAGTGGATGATGAGCATTGGAAATGTTTGCGCAGCATTTATAATGATGTTAGTTGTCGGATATTACGAGTAATGGCAATGATGATTTCTATTACTGTTAGACATATGACGCAATGGACACCATTTTATTGATTGCCGTACCTCACGCACCTATCTGCCACATCTAACGTCTCCCATTTACGGTATCATAAATTTGTTCTGTAATTTGGTTCTGTTCTATTCAAAGGAGTCGCATTACTGCACTTCAGGCACATAGAGGTTCAGTCTCTCTAGACAAATGGCGAAGGGCGTGGATGCTGATGGTTCCAATAGTTTGTTGGTTGTACATACTCCTGCTCCGTCCACTCATGCGCTGCATTTCGTTCTTTTTCTTCTTCTTCTTCTTCTTCGTACGCAGTCAGACAGTAACCATTATTTTTTCGAAAAAAGCGGCGGTCATCCTGAGGCTGTCGACACTGCCATAAAGCTTGTCTTGTGTTGCCACTGGTGATGGCCACATCTGCTCTCTCTGATCCTCGTATGTCGGGCCGTTTTGCAGCAAAGGCTCAGCGGTCATTTTGCCGGTGCCACACGGGCATTCGTCGGTGCCACCTATCTTCAATTTGTTGAATAGGTGGTATCTGAGTCTATTGTGGCCAGTTCGAAGTCTGAAGACCACGACCTGCTCATTTCTGTTCAACTGGTAATAGGCATCGTTTTTGGTGTAACCAGTATGTTCGGTTTCCATTTGGTCATGTATCTAGCTCTAATAAGCCGTTTTGACTCTTCGTATGTCATACTAGTATCAGGTTGTGGTAGTTTTGCATCTTCTTTTGACAGGCTGTCTGCCTCATCGTTGCCTTTGATGTTGCAGTGAGATGGAACCCACTGCACCATTACTCTTTTTGGTGCGACCTGCTGGCATAGTTGACAGAGTACTGCTCTTAATTCATTAAGTTCAGTATTTTTCTGGCTTTTCAGTGCTGTGACTACGGCCAGTGCATCTGTAAGCAGGACTATGTGGCTTTCATTCCTTTTACCTGTCACCATTTCTTTCAATCAGCTTGTCTATGTGAGGTTTCATGGTCAGTCTTACGGTGAAGCTCGACTCCGAGGTATCTCTGAGTTTTGTCGTATGATCATTTCACTCTGCTCATTTTGACATCGATATTTTTCTCTGTAATCCTTTTTATTAAGCTGGACACAGTTTTCTCGACATTAATTCCAAGATTCCAAAACTGACAATATGTAAAGATGGTTGTCAGACTAATGTTTATATTTTTGGGGGGTTTACCTTTAGATAAAATGACCAGTTCATCAGCAAAGAGTGCCATTTTGCAGGGGATGACATCTGGTAAGTCATTTATGTACATACTGAATAATGTACGGCTTAGAAGAGATCCCTGGGACAGTCCTTCCTCCTACGGCCAGAGCATCTGTAAGCAGGACTGTATGGCTTTCATTTTCTTTATGTGTCACCATTTCTTCCACTGCCGCCCTCAGTGCCTCTGCCTCCGCTCTGAAATTGCTTACCAGTAGCGAATAACAGTGTTATTTTTCTGCCATTTGGTAGGTTCAGGAATGCTTCTGCCCCTCCGTTCTGTGTAGTGTTTGTTACAGAACCGTCGGTGTATGCATGGGTCCAGTCCATGCTTGGGTAGTTTTCCGATATAAAGCGTAGGGTAGTATCTCTCCTTTCTTTTTCAGTCTGGCAGTTTCTGTTTTCAATACCTGGTATATTTTCTACCACCTCTGGAAATATATCCTGCCTCCAGGTAGGTTTTCGTACAGTAGTGATGGGCTTTGGTGTTGTTAGTGCGTTTATGGGATCTTCGTGCATCTTTGCTTTGGCTATTTCTGCAAAGTTTCTCCGCTTTAGTTTCCCATTTCCCAGATTGTTTAGTCTCTGGTGCATTGGATGGTCAGTCAGTCTTCGGAGTTTCTCTGACTGCATCTGGGCTCTGCAGTTTCTTCTTTCGGTCATGGATTGCAGTTTTGTAATCTTTTCAAGTTCTACAATTGGCGTTGACTTCATGCCTCCTGTTATAACTCTCATGGCTTGGTTTTGAAGTTTGCTAACTTTATCGAAGTTCGCCTTTGCTGCTGTTGTCCATGCCGCAATGCCATACTCGAGAACTGGTCTCACTCTTCCAGTGTACAGTTTCTTTAGTATGCTTTCCTCTGCTCTCCAGCTTGTGCCAGCAAGTTTCCTCATGATTGCCACTCTTTCTCTGGCTCTCATTCGGTTTCTCTCGATCTGACTTTTCCATGTCATGCGCCGATCAAATGTGACTCCCAGATAATTTGGGTTGTCGTTTGGCTGCAGGAATTTGCCATTTAAACTTAATTTGGTATTTTGGGGTTTGATTGAAAGCGAGAATATTGTACATGTGGTTTTCTTCTCGCTCGTTTATTTTGACCAGCCATGAGTTCGCCGACTTTTCCAGCGATGTTAGGGTCTGCTGCTTCCAATTTTTTGCTATGGTGAGATTCTTTTCAGAGGTCCACATAGCCAGATCGTCTGCAACCATTGAGCTATGGACTCTTCTTGGTATATTCTCTGTAATGTCGTTTATATACACCAGGAAGAGTGTGGGTGACAGTCCTCCCCCTTGGGGTACTCCCTGCTCGAGTGTCACCTTTTTGCTCATCTGCCCTTGTACTTGGACTCTGGCCGTTCTTTTTTGGAGGTAGTGGTTGATCCACTTGTACATTCTCCCACAAACTTCACTTCTCCTTAGCTTGACTCTAAGTCCGTCTTTCCAGACTTTGTCAAATGCCTTTTCCAGGTCCACGCAAACAGCTACTGTATGTTTCTGTGCCTGGTAGGTATCTTCTATTTCCTGGGCTATGAGGATGACCTGGTCCTCAGTGGATCTGTGCTGTCTAAAGCCGGCTTGCTGTGGAATTAGTATTCGTTTTTCTTCCAGATGCCACATCAGTCTGGTGTTTATCATACGTTCCATCAGTTTGCCGACACAGCTCAGTAGGCTGATAGGCCTGTATCCATTTGGATCTGTTTTGTCCTTTCCTTTTTTTTGGTACTGGTACAAGTACTGCGTCTTTCCATGCCTGGGGTACAATTCCTCTTTTCCAGCTTTGGTTCAGGACCGATAGCAGTTTCCTCTTCGCTGTTTGGCCCAGCACCATCAGCATTTCGTTTGTTATCCCGTCTTTTCCGGGAGATTTCCTTTTCTTTAATGTTCTCATGGCCTCTTCCATTTCACTCATTGTTAATTTGGCCATCATATGCTCTTCTGGTGCCGTATTGATGTTGTCGTGCCCCTTTTGCTCTTCACTATTGTCGGTATGCCTATCTGATGGGACTTCGATGTGGTTTGCTCTGGCATAGTGTTCTACAAAAGCGTTTGCGGCTTTTTTCCAGTGAGCAAGTTTTCGCCCTGCTTGATGGTAATTTGTTTGTTTGAAGGGGTTTCGTCATTCATGGCTCTGACTAGCTTTCATAGCTTGTTCCCTTCTTTGTCTAGGTTGAGGCTTTCGGTTTTGTTTTTCCAGCTCTCTCTTGCTGTTTGGTTAAGAGTGCATTTGTATTTCGCCTTGACGGCTTTGAGGGCGATGTTTGCCTCCAAAGATTGTTCTCGCTCTGCCATGTTCCTAGCATTTGTTACTGCATCTTCCACTTTCTGTAACTCATCATTCCAGTAGGGCTTATAGTTTTTCCTAGCTCCTCTTGGGATGGTTTCAGTGGCGGCTTGCATTATTGCCTTGCTTAGGCTTTCCACCATGGGCTTCATTTTGTTGTTTCGTGTGTTGATGGTTTCACACAGCCCATCTGTCAGGATTGCAAATCTGTCCCAGTCGGCTCGTTTGTAATTCCAACGTGGGAGCGGTTTTGTTTCCTGTGGGCCTACTTCCATATCAATGTCTAGCCTGATCGGCCTGTGGTCGCTACCTGCCAGTTGGTTTAGCACCTGGCAGTCTATTTTATGGTGTATGTCCTGTATGGAGAAGGCCAAATCTGGAGTCGAGGTGGTATGCCATGTTCTAGAATAGAAACTAGGGCTATCCTCCGGCCTATTGATTAGGGAGAGATTTGTATCTATCTCCCAATCTTCCACTTCGTCACCTCTGCTGTCTGTGTCCGAGTATCCCCATCTCTCCGAGTGGCTGTTGAAGTCTCCAACTACTATGCAGTTGGAGTCTTTGACTTCCATACTCGAGAGCGATAGGTCTTTATTTGGTTGTCCGTACAGATTGAAAATGCGGAGCTTTGTCTCTTGAGCCCGTATGTCAACTCCTACAATTTCTGCATGTCCGGTGTGATTGACAGATACCGCGCTACTATGTATGCAGTTTCGGGTCAGTATCAGGACCCCTCCTTTGTGACCTTCTCTATCGAGACGGAAGGTCTGGTATCCTCTGATTGAGAATTTATGATTATTGTCGAGGTGCGTTTCCTGGATACATGCCACGTCAATCTTACCTTCATGCAGGTGATGTGTTAGGGAAAGCTTTTTGTTAATGACTCCCTCCGCATTCCACTGTAGTATTTTAAGGGTCTTGAGTTTTTGGTCAATGGAAATTGCCCCATAGCCATGTGCCTTGACTCCAAAACACATGGGTGGGTGACCACCAGTAGTCAAGAGTGGGCCCCTTCGAGGCGTGAGGCCCGGCACTCTCGCTGCCTGGCGGGACTCCGCAGGATGAGCGCCATACGTTTTTCTGATCGGTTGTACTGTCATCATACTGCGATTTACGTTGCACTGTTTCGTTAGGCGTGTGGCCTCGTGCATCCGATTTCAACAGGCGTTTCTGTAGGGATGCCCTCCTTAGCCTTTGGCTGTCCCCAGCCTATCTGCAAGGCAACAGTTGTTTTGGATCAGAGTTGTCTCTCTTATATACCAGACTAACGAGTCTTCACTACTCGTGTCTATAGGGTGCGGTGATGATATATGAGATGATATATGATATGGACTGGTTTACCCGAAAGAGAGGCAGTCCAGTGTGTCTGTATCCCAGGATCGTCACGTCCTGCCAGAAACGTATCATGTGCATGTGGGCAGGGTACCTCTTTGCTCCCTTAATTTTCTCGGCACATCTTCAGTGATGGTACGCCTAGCATTCCCCGCCACCTGGGAGGTTGACACAGTAGGGCAGATGTGCAATGTCCGCTAGTCTGCATCTCTTCTGCGTCCATTGGTATGGCTGATAGCGTACAGAGGTAGAGATCGAGGCAGAAGTGCATTTAACCAGGGGACAAGCCTGGTAATGTCACGGAGATGTTGTTCGCCTAGTGTGCGGACAAATCTCATGGTCATTGGTTGAGTCTCGACAGTTCACAGTGAGGTGGCTGCTCTACTGTTTTCGACACCCCGACCAAGAACTAAGTCTTATGTTGGTGATTTCGCACCCCATCGCCGTATAGGGTGAATATCAAGCAGCTATCCGCCCGCTTTGATCGGCGGACGGCAGACACCTCTTTCTGCAGCTCTACGGATAGATCTGGAGCGCGAGCCTCAGGTCCCGACCATGTCGAAGCCTTCCATTGCAGTGGTGCTGAGATTTTGGGCGGGATTCCGGCTTACAGGCGTTTGGCCGTAATCCCTCAAATGGTAACCTCGCGCCATTGGCTTATCAGCCTGGTACGTGAACCAAAATGTCTGCGGCTTCTCTCAAATTGAGCTGGATTACCGTAGCAACGCCCTATCATTAGTAGGGTAAAACTGACCTGTCTTCAGATGGTCTATTTCCAGCACCCGTTCACTATTAGACCAGACGAATTAAATGACGGCTTTTGTTTGTCAATGAGCAGGTATCTGAAATCTGCGATTTCTGCGGGGTTAAACACGATTTCCGTAGCGTTCTTTCATTAGAATGTTAAGGAGCTGACTTGTCTTCCGTGAGTCTAATACCAGCACACGCTCATTATTAGACCCAACGAAAGTGCTCTCGATTTGTCAGTTGTTCTACAGTATTGCGTGTTGAGTCAAATTAAGCCGCAGGTTCCACTCCTGGTGGTGCCCTTCCGTCAATTCCTTTAGCGAACACTAGATGCGAGACATTCAAGCTAACGAGAGGATAGCCCCAGATTTTCGAGGGTCTAATTCCAGCACCCGTTCCATATTAGACCCAACGAAGGTGCTCTCGGCATGTCAATCATTTCAGTGTTTGGCCGTGTTGAGTCAAATTAAGCCGCATGGTCCACTCCTGGTTGTGCCCTTCCGTCAATTCCTTTAAGTTTCAGCTTTGCAACCATACTTCTCCAAACACTTTGGTTTCCCGGAAGCTGCCCGCAGAGTCATCGAAGCAACTCCTGCAGATCGCTAGTCGGCATCGTTTATGGTCAGAACTACGACGGTATCTGATCGTCTTCGCGCCTCTGACTTTTGTTCTTGATTAATGAAAACATTCTTGACAAATGCTTTTGCAGTAGCTCGTCTTGCGGCGATCCAAGAATTTCACCTCTAACGCCGCAATACGAATGCCCCCTTTTGTCCCTGTTAATCATTACCTCCAGTTCCGAAAACCAACAAAATAGAACCGAGGTCCTATTCCATTATTCCATACACCATTATTCAGGCAGCCGAGGCCTGCTTTGAACACTCTAATTTTTTCAAAGTAAACGCGCCGGCCACCCAGGACGCTCAGCGAAGAGCACCCGTGGGAGAGAGCCGGCAGACGGTAGGGCAGGAGACAACGGGCAGAGAACCGGCGCGAGCCGGACCGCCCGTCTGCGCCTGAGATCCAACTACGAGCTTTTCAACTGCAACAACCTTAATATACGCTATTGGAGCTGGAATTACCGCGGCTGCTGGCACCAGACTTTCCCTCCAATAGATCCTCGTTAAAGGGTTTAAAGTGTACTCATTTCAATTACGGGGCCTCGAAAGAGTCCCGTATTGTTATTTTTCGTCACTGATGGTTCCAATAGTTTGTTGGTTGTACATACTCCTGCTCTGTCCACTCATGCGCTGCATTTCGTTCAACACTCGTTTGATTTAAAAGCTCAGCCGTCTGTAAATAGTCTATTCATGTATTGAAGTAAAAGTCAGCATCAAACAGGCGGTAATTGAAAGATTTCAAAATGTCATTATAATTCATATCCAAAGTGTCTATAATGGGCGGATGTAAAACCACGATGTTAGCTATATTGTTTTCCTGAAATCAAGCATGACCAGAACAATACATCTATATCATCCCTTGATGATTTAGTGGTATCTGCAGCTGCTATCCACTCATGTCTTAGGCAACCCTTCTGTACCTTTCGAAGTAAGGATTCTGGGCCTGACACGATGAATGCTGTTGTTAATGGGGTCTCAGACAGTCATGTAAAAATTGAGGTCGCTGTTCTCATACTGGAGGCTGTTGTCCTGTATGTCCAGTTTCGCTCTGCAATAAACTGATCTGTCACTTTAGAAGTGTAACCCTATCTTGATTTCTCAAATGTATGTCACAGGTGCATCGGTGTATATGGCGGCATAAACATTTATTCTGAGTTTTGTCATTGATAAGCTGGTTAAACTCGAGCTCTGCTTTTCCATTATATCGCTCTCTACATTGTCCTCGTAGGATTATTGTAACCATGACAATGTGTCAATGTGTCACCAGTGTGACCTGTTTGTCTACCTCAACTTCACCTCAGCTGTGGTCACTTGTTCAATTGGTATCTCAGTCTGTGCCAATCGTCCTTTGATTTGATTCTGGTTCCCCCGATTTAAAAGACGATGCGTGTTCCTCATGTCTGTGGTAACTCGCATTTAGGCTTTGGTATATGCCAATTCATATCTGGTTGTCACAGACATAAGTCCTAACATGCACACCATCTTGAAAATAGAAGTATCGCTTGTGCAACCCAGAACCAGTAACATACGTACATTTTGAATGAGTTACCTCCTTTCACCCTTTCATCTTGAGAGTGTGAGGATGGACATGTCGTAAACACCAACTGACAAAACCAAATGACCATATAGGATTAAAAGCAGTCGCTGTTCCAAGTTTGCAGCTGCAATAGTCTTGGGTGCTCCAAACCCTGTGTTGTATCTGTGTATGATTTGGTGGACTTGGTACAAGTTAGACACACTGCAATTCATTGTTACTCGACGATATTTCAACTTGTCGTACCTGCCAACGATACATCCACCACAGGTAGTGTCCAGACGCCACGCCCTCAAAATATTGTTGTTAAAGGATTACATCAAACAGACCTTGTTGATCTGGGAGCTTAAATCCCAATACTAAAGTTAGCTAGTTTGCAAGGTCTCCTGGAAATTCTTAATGATCTCTTGCCTGTCTGGGCCAGCCATCGCGTAAAGTCAATATGTTATATCCTTCACACATACCGACGGTTGTCCATCTCATCGGCCTGTACCGGGCCCGCAAATGGAGCGAAAAAAGTGTCTTTATAAGATACCAGGAAATTAAGGAGCGTTTACAACTACCCCATTATGTAGATACTATGATCCCCACCAAAAAAAAAAGATCATCTGCACATCATGGTAGAAAAGAAACAACTAAGTCCGGATTCTTCAATCTAGTTGCATTTATCTGTTCATTGTCTTGATATAACCAGTCTGATTTAAAATAGGGATTTCAAGCTCCTACCACCTTAAGGACAGCAAGAAGTTCTGCAAATGGACCAATGACTACATTAACACAAAATAATGGATCTTTAGTCGCATGAATTCAAACTTCATTTAGAGCAAGTGTGCATGGTGCCAAGTTAATGAACAAATTGCCGTAAGATGTCTGGTTAGTGAACTTAGGGGAATATAAACATAACATAATGGTCCAAGAGATGCATCAACTAGTACATTCTGCGCAAGTGTGCATGTAGTCAAACGGATCATATGCTGCATGAAGTCAAGGTTTCCACGATCGCGTCAATTTAGTGTCGATGTCTCAAGAGCCGTATGTAGACAATTCAAATGGCCCAATCTTCAAGCGAGTACAATGATTATGTGTCATGGCCGCACCACAAAGAAAGTTGCAATTTATTGAGAATGTGGTGTTTTTTTCTTTAATTGAAATATGTCATTTCCGTCACGTTTCCTGTATAAAACTGTTCTACATCATAATTGCTTATCGTTCAGAATTTGAATTTAACATGTATTTTATTATCTGTCCTTTACCTTTATCTCACATTTAATCAGTCTTTTGTCATTTATTATTTTCATTATTTCTCTTTTGGAAATATTTAGATTTAGACTATTGGTTCATGCTATTCTTCAGCTGTCTGTTGTTATCTCTCTTGTCCCACATTGGGATTACACTTCTTATCTTTACGCTACAGATGACTTTGATATCATGCTAAACTCATCATTTATTCAGATAAGACGGATATCACACAGTCCTTTACGAATTAATTATCGCGTTTATTGTAGTTATTGTTGTTCCGGGTCCAGCGTCACTCAGTCTCTCGCCCTCCGACCCAATGGTATGTAACGGAGGGTACCTGCACGTGTTTGCTGATTAGTTCTACACAAAGTGGAATAGAAAAAAATTAAGTTTTCTAACGTCGCTGAGCCCCAGACATACTTCTGTATTGGGATGACCGATTGAATATATATGTGCACCAAATTGGCACTCTACACTGTGTTGTGGTTGGATTCTGTTTTCATGTGATCGTAAAATTGAACATGCTAGTTGATACTTCCAAAACAGATCAATGAATGCAGTTGTGAAATGTACTTACCTCGCTGTGGTTTATTCCGCAAATAGCGCTGCTCATGCTGGATGTATCTCCTGAAGAAGAAGAGTTAGTGTCCGCAGAAGAGGACACGGTCACCATCGATGTCAAAGATTCGGATGATGGTAAGGAGGCATTGTCTGAAAAGGCAGAGTCTGTCTCGGCGGTGTCGCAGGTTCCCTCTCCTCCAGGAATACCCGACCCAGACGCCGTGCGATGGTGGTGGTAGTGCCGGTGATGTTGTTTGCAGTGACTGCTAGCTTTGTTATAATGCAGACTTCGCGTGATTTCCACGGCCAGTTGGTCAAGTTCTTCCTGATAACAAACGACAAGTGGTCACGTTATAACATTTGGCATTAAGTTGAGAATTTTGTTTTATTTAATTCTTTTGATTTAAGTAGTTACTGTTATGACAAGTTCTGTATATCCTTTTGATTCTTGTATGATCGGTATACACGGCCAATAGCAGAAAGAATTGTTGACAAACATGACAAGATAATTTTGGTTCATCAATACTGGAACTTACCGGCTCCTGTTGGTTCATCAATACTGGAACTTACTTGCTCATTTTGTCATCAAAACTGGAACTTTCTGACTCATTTTGTCATAAATATTAGATCATACTGGTTCATTTTGTCATAAATACCAGATCGTACTGGTTCATTTTGTCATAAATATCAGAACTAACTGGTTCGTTTTGTCGTAAATACCAGATCATACTGGTTCATTATGTCATAAATATCAGATCATACTTGATCATTTTGTCATTCATATCAGAACTAACTGGTTCATTTTGTCATAAATACCAGATTATACTTGTTTATTTTGTCGTCAATACCAAATCATACTGATTCATTTTGTCCTAAATGCCAGATGATAATGGTTTATACTGTAATGATTGTAATGCTGCTGTTCATTCCGGCACAACATGTGTCCTATACCAGGTAGTCAAACGTCCTCTAAACACATTTGTCTTTTGCCTTGGAGCACCATGCCAGACCAATGCCTTGTCACAGGCCATCCCTGCAACTCATTGGTGGACGTCGAGTTGGCGACTAAAGGGCCCCTTGAAGTCACTTTGCCTATCCATCTATTGTCAGGTAAGCGTACCAGTAGTAGGCCAACCTGGATTTTCTTAGCAACGTCTTATCTACGACGTCATTGAAGCACGTTTGATTTCCAATAGCAGTGTTGCGGATGTGGTACCGTAGTGAGATTGACAATGTTCTGAGCTCAATCGCCCGTTGAGTAGCTTGCATTCGCTCAATGTTAATATTTGTAGGTTCCACAACTCGCAGCTACATCATCATCATCATCATCATCATCATCAGTCCTGTAACCTGTAACGTCATTGGAGCACCAGTACTGCAGATTGTTGTACCAGTTCCCGCCACTCCGCTCGGTTCTGTGCCAGGATATTTGTTCTAACTTCTCACCCACTCTCTGATGTCGTCTTCCCGTCTCTTTTTCTGCCTTCCTCGCTTACACATCTCAGGCACGGTACCTTGCAGAATTATCTTGGTCAACTGAGACGATATTGAAATATGCCCATACCATGTGAGCTTGCGTGCTTTTATCATAATCAATAGGTCGTTATATTGGTCGACCTCTAACTTTACGGTGTCCCGAACTGCCTTATTCGTGACGTGGTCTAGATACGAAATGCCGAGAATTCGACACAGACATCTATCTCCATTGAACAAACTCTTCGCTCGCTCTAGAACCGCTGTCAGAGTCCAAGTTTCGCACGCGTAAAGGTACACGTAAGTGACAAGAGCATACTTTAAACTCAACTTGGATTTCAGATTGATGCTTTTGTCCCTCCATAGCGGCCTCAGTTGAGTCAGAGCAACCCTGGTCATCGCTGTTCTTGTCTGAATCTCAGTTCTGGAACCTTCCCCATCTATTAGTGCTCCGAGGTATTTAAATTGTTTAACAATTTGCAACGGTTCGCCTTTGATCGCAGTCAGACTTGGTAGGCCCTCTGGGACGTTGACAACTATTTTATTCTTATCTGCACTAATTTCCATTCAAATACGTGAGTGGCATTGTCAAGGTTTGAGATCAGACTCGCAGGTTCTAGCTCCGTTCCAGCGAGCCAGGTAATGTCATCAGCAAACATTTATATCATGATTGGCTGTTGGGGGTGTAAGCTCCCTCTTTGCTGTTTTTCATTGGTTGAATTATGGGTCTGATGCGATTGAAGCTGAACCACCCTGCTGCTTTCCTTCGTGAAATCTCTTGATATATTTCGTGGAAGTTCGAAGATGGCAGATGTACGAAGTTACGTTTTTGACGGGATCTAAGCTGCATTTAATCGTAGGAACAAAAATGGTTCAACGTGTACTGTGTCTTTTGTCTATTTATTTCTCAGCCAACTCCTCCGCTTGCGTTGTTGAGCTCAGTTAGTCATTGCTTCCTTGATGTTGTAACTGATAACTATGTCATCCGCAAATCGGAGGTGATTAAGCATTTCTCCGTCTATGTTGATACCGTTATCATCTCATTTGATTGAGTAAGACTTCCTTAACTCATTACACCCTAATGTACCCAATACATTTTCTTAGGAAATCGTAACTATTATTCTGTGCAATGCAACATACAACTTAAAATTTGAATTAGAACATCAGTTAAATCTTATTTATCAGCAAATAATCTATCACTAATGTACAGAAGTATCTCCTGAACTTATGAATACATATTTCCTGTTTCAAGGCTTAGGCTGTAAAGGGTTAAGGACTGCCGCGTAAAGTGCGAGAAAGATTGTATCACTCAGACGTACGCCACGTTGAATTTGTATGTTAATTGGTCGGCTAAAAAGGGGAATATTGGTAGAGCAGCCATCGTTTATATCTGCTATTAGCCGCGCATTTCGTTCCTCAATGCCTTAATTTCGTAGGACATTTATGGTACCACTCACTTCAATGCTGTCGGGCGCTGTTTGATAGCACATGAACACTAAGCATAAAGGTATACGTGTGAGGGTGGTCAATGTTGAGTAGCCTTTCTTGAATCCCGCCTGCTTTAGTGGTTGGTTTTCAAGTTGCTTTTCTAGTCTGTTCCAAACTAGTCTTGTGAAAAGCTTGAACTACGTTGACAGTAAACATTTCTAACGTTAGTTCTTATGATTTTATTTTCAGTTTTCCATTGGTTGAGTATTTGGCTTTCATTTAGGCATTTGTTCAACAGTTTCGTCAGCTCGCTTGCTTTCATGCCTAAATAACATATACAGTTGCATGTTTATAGATGCTTGATTGCATGTATGGTTTCTGACTTTACGATCTCCGGTATCGGCAAAAACATTAAGTGAGCGGCCTTTCATAAATTACGGCATTGGATGCTAAGAGACCAGAGTAGAACCTCCGACATTCTTTCTCTATTTTCATTCTGTCCATCAAGGTGGTCCCATACATAATCATTATTGACCGGTCAAGGTCTATTCGACATTTAATCTTACTCTGTCTTGTCTCGACCGCTTTGATCAATTTCTATAACCTCTGTTGTTGATAATCCAGTTTATGTTTATGTCTAATCAGCTTGTTGATCTCGCACAGTTCGATTCTATTGATCAGTTCATTGTCTTCGGGCCGTCTTCTGGTTGTAAAGAGTCTTAGGGCGGTATGCTTGATTCGATTTCATTGTATTGTCTTCGTTTGTTTTGCTTCCGCCACATTGATGCAGTTATTCAGCTGGTCCAACAACTGTTACAGGTGACAGCTTGGAGAGCCTGTATACTGCCAATCCTGTCGTCAGATTTGCTCTGTTAGTATAGCAGTATCAAGAATGATACGGACCAGGAATGACTTTTTTAGGAGGCGAAGAAGCTCATGTCTTCAATACCAGATTATAATGGTTCATTGCGTCATCAAAATTAGATCAACACGTTTACTTTGTCATCAATGATGAAGACGAACAAGCATTATCTTAAATTGTCTAAAGGATACGTTTCTGCAAAAATGATGTTTACATTTTCCTCATGTGACGTTAAGCGACAGGAAAAAATGGACGTTTCCTTCTTCACGAAACCATGTTTCTATAACTAAATTCAAACAACTTTTAAGCATTACTATCAAACGTTAACGTAACCTCAATCAAATTGGGACACTTTTATCGTTTTAATGTCTATGTAATTGATAAGAGGACTGCACGTGTGTACAATAATATTTTATTAGTTTATGTCCATGCTTCTCAAAGCGGGGTCAACTGACCTCTTAAGGTCCTCGAGGCATTTACATGGGCTTGGCCAGGTTGTTGTTTCACTGCTGGTAATGAGTTCTTTGTTTTCTGTTAACTAATGTTCTCATGCATTTCATCAGACTGTGGTTTTTAATTCTTTAAAAGGCTAATTGCTTCCCTGATCTGTTCTTTACTTGGTTTATCACAGTTTGTGTTCATGTACCGTTCCGCAGGTAAGATGTGACGTGAGTTGACAACCGGTGGCCTATTTAGGAGCTCTTCAAAGTATTCCAGTCATGTTTATTTCTGCTCTTCAAGATTTGTTGTCCATCTTCCCGATGTCTCTTTTGATTCTCTGCTTTGTTATTGGTATATTCCAGGCGGTTTTCTGGAAGTATCACACACAGTGAATGATGCAGTAATCTATACAGGCAAGGCAAAACACTGTATTACGGTGCTGAGACATGGACACTAACAAGATCACTGGAGGACAAACGGCGAGTGACCCAGGCCTCTTGAGAGACGTTTCCTCGGAATCATTCGCGGTAACCAACGTGTGCAAAATCACCACAATTCTAACATACGACAATTTTCTTTGGTGAATGATGCGATAATCTAGATAAGGCAAAACATAGATGGGCAGGTAACATGCTGTAACGAAAATTTGGTCGTTGGAGCACGGCGACAGTAATCTGATACCCCCAAGGTGAAAAGAGACCACGCGGAAGACCTACAATGCGTTAGTCAGACTTCCTTGCTGCATGCAACAACATCCAAGGTGTCTCTAGAGGATGGCTTTCTACGCACTGGGCTTCTGTGGCCCAAGACAGGGCCCGCTGGAGACGAAGTTGGGACTCATCACTACGCTGAGAAACGGGTCATTAAGATCAACATCAAAATAACACAGAAGTTATGAGTTTCCATTAGCTGTAGCTTCTTTTGTTTCTGTCAGAAAACTATCAATTTGTTTTCTCTTGTCTACCTTAATGTTATTATTATTTCATTGTTTACCTTCGTGTAGTCTTGCTGTGCTTTAGTTTTGGTGAATTTAATTATGCTGTTTAAACCCATAGCTGACTGCTAGCGTCAGGTCCAGCGAATCAAAGCTGCATAGACCCTTCTACACCTCCACGCGGTGATCCTGGATAACAGGCTGCAGCAGGGCAGACTGGCTAAAGAAAAGTGATCGAATAGGGAATGCTAACCCGGTACTCAAAAAATGCTTGCTGAAGTCGGATGTGTTGGACCGAAAGGTGCAAATATCGCAGTCAAGCTGTAAACTACGACACAACGCATTCCTTTCTCTGGACTACATTCTGCGATTTAAGCTCTTTCAGTGTTTGATATCGGGAGATTGAGAACGAACAAAGCCAAGACAAGCCAATCTTTGTGAACGCTTTTGGCGTTTCCATTCTTTCGGTGTTCCTTTCGTCCCAAAGATTCATCTCGGAATACTTGGATTCCTGGTATTCAAACAGGCATGTTAATGTCTGTTGCCAGGTAGCCGAATATAGGTAGCTGGTTATACGTAGTAGGTATTCTACAACTTCCTGCAGCTTACTGGGCCTATGGGAAGATACTATGCCTGTGGGAAGATTCTAGGCTTAGGGGAGATTCATCGCATGTTGTTTTAAATACCTTCTGTATTAATTTTCATGTGTGGGAACATGCTTTCCTCAAGTTGGTTTCCTGCTTTAAATAAAATCTGCAATTTTTCACCATTAGTCATGCAATAATCCAAGACATTTTAATATTCATTGCCGTTATTGCTCTCTCTTATTTAAAAAAAATTAAAATCTTCCGTCACTATCCTTTAATCACTTTATTTTGTCTCATCCAATAGATTTTGCAGTTTGTTGCATAAACTTTGCTTAATTGGAACTTTTTGTTGGATAGTTGGAAAGTAATATTGTAGGACGTTCAGTTTAATATTTTTTTTTAATGTGTAGGCCTAAAGAATGCCACGGTCGGTCTTAACCCATGTGGGTGTGGATGTCAAATAATAAGGGCTTCTGTTGCTAGCATACGTGCTACCCCTTCACTATGTGGTGTTTTTTTTTTTTTGCTTGAGCATATAATTGTTTTACCTAATGTTAACTTCAATGACGGCTCGCTAAATATATTGGTTTGTTGTTCATGTAGCAAGGTGTTGATAGAGTAGAGGGTTTGGCCCCCCCCCACCCCCCACTCCTCCCCCCCCCCCCCACCCCTTGCCCAAACCTCTGCTTTTCTCGTGTGAACTTAGGACCAGTTACGGCAGCGTTCACCATTTGTCTTTAAAAAAAACGAAAAGGTTTTTAAATTGGTTGTATCAGGGAGTCATGTGACTCGTGGAATGGAAAAATTTGCTTCAACAAACTGGGTCAACCTGTACATCAGGAATGCACATATCACGAAACCCATCTCTCCATCGGTATTTGTCTTGACGTAGTCCATTCTCGTCTGCTGCCATGTGTAGAGTCTTTCGCTAATTATTATTGTAGCTTACATGGTCTAGAGAATTGGGTAACTGTTTATATGCCTGCTCCTCAGTAGTCGGCTCTTACGACATATGTGGCAGACAAAAGTGTTAATATTCGTTGCTTTCTTTTTGGACCCAGGTAACACATAATGCTCTATTTTATCTATAATCGTCAATAATATTTAATAATGCAAGGATGTAGATATCGAAATGCAGAAAAGGTTTGAGAATCACTGGTTTAAATAACTGATGAAGATTTTGCACGAGTGGACAAAATCATTATTTTATGTCTGTCTAATGATTAAGGCCAGGGTACACCGTGACCAGGCCTAGAAACAACATGTTTTTCTCTGAAAGTAAAGTTGTGTCGGGGTAAGTTGTTCCAACCAACCTGTGTGGGAGTTTCTAAATGCTGTCTTTCATTATGACATTACAGGCAAAACAATGCAAACGTAAGAGTGCATTAATCCTCTTTTTTGAAATGCTACTCGCGTAGGCTTCCTATATTAGCCTAAACCAATGTGGCGTTTATGTTCTGTAACGCATAGCCGATATCTCCGGTAGATTCATAGACAGGCGGTGTTTGGAATTTGTCCCAATGGTTGCTATAGCTGGATGACTATATAGAATCCTGTTACATCCCAGCTCGACTGGCTTGTGGGAGAATGGGACTTGTTTTTTCAGTGTGACGTAGGCAGTCCTCTCCTTCCTAGGTTTCCATTTCGACTTCAGCATTGCATTTTTGGGTACCGGGTTATCATCCCGTGGTCGATGTCTTCTCCTTAGTCAGTCTGCCCGTGTGCAGCCTGTTATCCAGGATCCCCACTTGGAGGTGGAGAATTGTTTTGGCAGCTCTTGGTCGCTGGCCCTGACACTAGCAGTCAGTTTTGGGTCGCTGATCCCTACAATTCTTAAAACTGTTCAACCCCTTGATCCCTCCAGGTTAGCCTGACTTCTGAAAATTCCAAGTACTAACCCCCACAACTATGGCTCGCATATAAGATACGACCTAACTCGAACTGCAATCTCCTCCTCCCTCCCTACCCCTCTATTACTCACAATCTCTTTCACATTCACTTTTTGCATTCTAGTCTGCTTCTGGTCTTTGAGAGATCTCAGACTAGACAGAAAGTATGTAGGACACCACTAGACAGGTACGTATTACTTCCCCCTCCTACTGTTTTAACCAGCATGTAAATACTTCCCTAAGTTATTGTTACGGTAGTTAGGTGCTAGACTGGTGTCTTACCTGTTCTGACATGTGTGCAGTCTCGTCACTATCTTGGCTGCTTCCATCCTGGAACGCTGCAGGTGGGGGTGGATGATGACAGCCGGCCCCCAAAGATCGCGAAAGCTCTGTCTGAGCAGTATTGAGCTGGGACTCCAACTCGTAAAGTTCCCCAAGGATTGCATCGAAATTCACATCCTGGTCTGAAAAATAATAAGACGTGAAGTCGAATGTAATAATGTTATCCTAATCTCTCAACGCGTGCGTGAATGTGGCGGTTTGCTTAGAGAGTCAGAGGATGTCCCTTAATGAACTTAACAGACAAAATGGCGGGAATATTGCACAAATGTAACGGTCTTCTAACTTTTTTTGCAACTTTCGTCCAAACATATCCAGTTGCAGCTGGCTTGTTGGAGCATCCGGTTTGCCTGCCCAATGATATCCCTATTGTCTGAGCCAGACTACACTTGTTGAGATTATTTTTAGGACCGCTGCTAGGGAGAGACAAGGCTCTTGGTCAGCTCTGATTCGCTGACCTTGATACACACATCCAGCTATGAGTCGTTGGGTGCTGTCAGCTCATTCACAGTGTTTCATCTACTACCCCACCAATATCAGTGACAACTAAATAACGCTAACCCCAATATCAGAAACAGCAGAAAACACGAGCCCCAATATCAGATAATAGTAACTAATCTCCCCCCTAATGCCAGTGAATATTACAACCAAAACAACAACGAACTTTCTATTCACTCTTATATTTCGAGAATCACAATATCAGATAACGTTACATAATGACAATTCGATTATCAGTCAATACAATAAACAACATTCACTACAATTCCATTAAAGAAGGAAATAAAAACCAACACTTGCACATACAGGCACATGCGCTTGTGTGTATGTGTATGTGTTTATATATATATACACACACACACACACACACATAGAAACATGCCTACATAGACACACAAACACAAACGCACCCACACACATACATATATATGTGTGGGTTTTTTTCCCTCGGTGTGTTAAGCTCCAATTTATGTTACCTATAATTTAGTATGCTTACTTTATTGTGGTTCTGATGTGGTTATGTGATAGAAGAGTCAAGTAATTGAACAAAATCAAGCTCATCAAGTTGTTTAGATAAGAATATCTTCATTACATAGTCGAAAGTTAGCAGAAAGAGAAATGATTAGAGACAATCCTGTCACACGCTAGTTCTTATCTCAAAAGAATCTGAAAGATTATCTTCATGTAGGACTCTACATATTGCATATATTTGCTTATAAATGCTAATGAACTTTAGGAACACTTGATAGTATCTGAGCAACTTTCAGAGTGATTCTCTGTCTAATCTGTCAAATGCTATTTCCATACTACACTAAGTGGTGAGTTCTATTCCACACATTTTTCAACTATTATTATCAGTTTAGCAAATTGGTCAGCACAGTGTCTATATAGTCGAAATACTGCCTATCGTTCTCTGAGTTGTATGTATATGGTCTCTTTTTATAATCTCTATGCAATGATCCTGTTCAATATGTTCCCAGGCACTGATTTTAACATCATAACCCTAAAATGTGTATAGTTTTACAAGTCTCCTTACTTTGGCAAAATAGCATTCCTTTCAAGCTGCTTTTTTTCAAACTTTATCACGTAATTTATATTCTTCTGTTTTAGTGTGAATGTCTGGTTTGATTGTTTCTGCTGAGACATAATCTGAGCCAGTGGTTTTACCATTACTTAAAAACATTTTGACTTTCCTCATTTCTTCCCTGTACCGATTCTCTCAATTAACTTGCTATTCCATATTTGCCAAATGAACAACTTATGAAGTGGATCTATTTAAAAGTTGTTCGAAATGTTCCGCCCAACTCTTCATCTGCTTATTTACGCTGCTAATGAAAATTACTTCCTTATCTTTGACAAAGCCATTAACTTGGTGAAATTGTCATGTTAGTTTCGTTGGACTGCTGTACAGGACATTCATATTTCATTGTGCTGCAACTTCCTTTACCTCTCTTGTCAACTTATCAATGTATTTTCTCTTTAGTCTTATGATGCTTTTTTTTCTTTGTTGTCTTCAGTGCATATTTTCTGAACCTTCGTTCTAGTATTTATTGTTTCGCTTCCGTTTAAATCTGTATTCATTTTTCTTTCCTTTGTCTTCGCTAAAACACGTTTATGGAATTTAAGAATTGGAACTTGGAACACACGGAGCCTGTAACTAAGGAAACGACACAGGCTTCAGAGAGAACTGGAAAGGACTACAGTGGACGAATTGGGAGTCTCGGAACACAGATTGGCTAGTCAATGACATTTCAATATCCAGACAGGTAGATGTTTTATGCTCTCAGAGAGAGAAAAGAGCTGATATTGCGGAGCTGGTTATCTCCATTCGCAACGGTCACCTGCATCATTGCTGAATTACAACCACATCGACGATTGTATCCTCACAATCAGACAGAACGGTCGCCTGCATCATTGCTGGGTTACAACCACATTAAATATCGTATCATCACATTAGATTAAAGAGGGGTAAAAAAAAATTACGATAATACATTTTTACGCCCTGACAGCTGCAGCAGAGTATAAAGAAACAGATCATTTATATTATGATAAACAGGAGACCATTAAAAAAGTGGAGAAAAGAGACACAGTGATAACACAGAGGGATTTCAACGCAAAATTAGGAAGGGAAAGAAAAAAAGGAAGAAAGAAGGAAGAAACAACATTTCAGGGACGCTTTGGTTTGGGGCACAGAAACAAAAAATAAGATAAATTAAGCGAATTATGCAACCTTTCCATCATTTCCATCACAAACACTCTTTAAACAATACCCTAGACAACTCTAAACATGGATTTCACTAGACGGGATTGTGGAAAACAATAGACTACATTCTAATGTCACAAGTTGAAGGTCAGGAGTATACCCCTCGAAGACACTATTATGGGCTGACTACACCTGAAACCACGAACTGCTAGTCGCGGACATCAAGATAAAACTGAAGAAGTTGCAGAGAAGCACTAATCCACTATCAGCCTTTTAAGACTGGAGTACTCCATAGAGGTACAAAACTAATTTGAGATGCGTACGGCAGTATAGAACAATATGTCACCAGAGGAACCACACAGGCAAGAGACAGTTTCATCTCATCTGCACGCAGCAAAATGCCTAGACAGAAAACAGCACACAAATCTGAGTTACATTACATAAACGATCTTGCGACTCATATATGAAAGAAAGAAGCTAAAACAATCCTGTATGGGGTGCCATACTGGTATATACAGGAACTACACAAAAAATGGGAAGAGAGATTATGAATGACAGGAAGCAGCATGTATTGGAGACATGCAACATGATAGAAGAGTTACAAAGACAAGGGAAGAAAGGAGACGCATTCAAAGAAATCAGAACACTCACTGGCGAATTTAAACCGTCACTGCATGTAATACAAGATGATTGTAATGCACTGACTGGGTGCAATGATATATTTGAGAAATGGGAGCAAAATCTAAGATCCATGAAATAGAGCTGGAACCTAAGATAGATGAGGTCCAGACAAATACTCCAAGACTTGAAGAAAGAAGGATTACAAGGATGTGATGACCTACTGAACTCATACAAGCAGGAGAAAATAGCGCAAAGATCTTCCACGTTTTATGCAGGATGTTCTGGCGCAGGACAAATGGTCTAGCGCATGGAAAATATATGTGCTTATCCCACATGGAAAATGTATGTGCTTATCCCACAT